>JAMPIV010013611.1:0-12500 GCA_024509875.1 Oreohelix idahoensis
CTTGGTAGGTAGGGTAGTTAAGGTAGGTTAGGTACGGTTAGGTAGGAATAAGGTTAGGTTGGTAGGTAGGTAGGTTGGTTAGGTAGGTATGGATGGTAGGTAGGTAGGTAGGTTTGGTAGGTAGGGTAGGTAGGTTAGGTAGGAGGTAGGTAGGTTAGGGTTAGGTAGGAGGTAGGTAGGTAAGGTAGGTAATGGTTGGGAGGTGGTTGGCTAGGTTGGCTCTTTCGGTTGTGTTAGGTTGTTAGGATGGAGTAGAATGGCGAGGTTAGGTTAGGAGGGTATGGTTACGTAGCAAGGGATCAAAAGTCTGGAGCCTCTTGGCTATAGCCCGTTGGAAGGTGAACGTTGGTCCCACGACGTCTGATCTTGTGGCTGTAGGTGGAAGGTGGCTTTGAAGGTGAAACTCTATCACCTTTGGCGTAAGTAGTTAGAAACTCCCAGCACGTGAGCCTGGTAAGGTAGCTAGTTGGACCTAGATTAGTTAGTGTAGATATAGTGCAGAGTTCTGGTTGGTAAGTTAGTTTAGTTGTCTAGTATAGTTGTCAGTAGTAATGGTCTGTCAATAGTGGGTTACCTGGGTTGGTCCCGTAGTTGCGTAGTAGTTGTGGGCTTCGAGGTCTAGCTTCACCGTCAACAGAAAAAGATCTGTTCGGTTGGGAAAGTATAGCGTTTGAAATAAGATGATATGAGATTAGAATAAGGGATAGAGCGGATGGCTTGGGGTGCTCCGGTGGGTGGGTTGGTGTCGAGCATGTGCGTTCGGTTCAGGTTTTTGTACTAAAGTCAACGGAATTAAGTTGTCCCCTCTTCTCCATCACCAGAAGGTAGGTAGGTTGGCATTGGGTCTGGTGAGGTTTTCGACGTAATGGCTTTGGGGTTAATGTAGGTAGGTTAAATATCTGGGTAGCCGTCAGGTTGAACGATTTTATATAAAGATAAGAGTACGTTAATAAACCGCTAGAAAAGAGGTTCGACGATAGATCCGTTAAAAAATGAATGTAGGAAAAATGGTTCGAGGTCGCGTAACAGTAAGAGATCGGATGGTTAGACGATAGGTAAGGCGTATGGTTAGGTAGAGCTACAGAGAAAAGATCCGTTTAATGAGACGATCACCGGAGTTATAGGTATGGTTCGGCTAGAAGCTAGAGTACGGACGAATGAGACGATCGAGTATGGCCTGACTAATAGGTTTGTAGGCGCTATGTTTGGGTTTGAGTACGACGATACGGGCTAGGTAAGGAAACTTATAAGTGACGTAGGTTAGGGCATTGGTATTTCTGCTGATTAACAAAAGCAGTGGCCTCAGAACTTTGGAGAGAGAGTCTGGAGGTTGGGACCGACGGTGCGTTGCCGTTGGACTATGGAACGGATTTCAACACATCTCTCATCAAATGGTATAAGGCGAAAGCAAAGTTAGGTTGGAGTGGTGAGGCAGGTTCATGCTTGGTTGCGGTTGGTGGCGAGGGAAAGAAGAAGGAAGGTTGCTTGAAAGCTAGTTTAGAGAATAAGAAAGGGTAGATGGGGTGGGTCTTAAGCGCCAAGGCAATAACCTAACACCACAAAATTGGAAGAAATGGGTGGAGAAGAAGTGGAATGGGGGGTGGGGGGATGGTGTTCACTGGGATGCCGAATCAAACAGTGGATCGCTTCTCATTGCTGGAGGTTTCTTAAAACACCCTTCTGACTGAATGTGGAAAAGTGATGTGGGTGTGTGCCACGTGGCGGAAGCAGCCGGTCAGGGTATGTGGAACAACCGGGGTGGGAATATCAGGAAGAAAGGACCAACTCATTAGGACAGGGATGTAGAAGATACAGAAGAAGACAACGATTTCTAGGAAAACTAAATAACCAAGAGAGAAAACTGTTCAGAAACTTGATTCCTGCTCACATGCAAAGGACCGGGAAAACATTGACTTCATCAATGTCGAGTCAAATAATTTATGGCAGTCCTCAAGGTTTTCGTTGGCGGGGATATTGGTTCTTTAAATACAGTACTATTCACAGCTGGACTAGGAAGTAAAATCACGTAAACCATCTTTAGGGTGTCAGTTGGTTAAGTTTTTTATGGAAATTATCTGGGATCATTTTGAATGGTTCTTGCATAATCTTCTGTTCGGCACGGATAAAGGGAAGAGGGGTTCTCACTTCTATGAGGATAAGCAGACTAGAGAGAGAAGAGAGGGGCAAGCTCAGCTAAAGCACTTATTCCCTCTGTTGGTCAACTTTTTTATCAGAGCCTGCTGTGCTTTTCACTTATGAAGGCCAGAAAATCGGACTGTGAGAACTCACAGATGCGAGGAGGTTAGAAGAGAAGCGAACCTAGTCGTATTTGTTCCCTCTTTCCAACCAGTCTGTTGCCATGCAAAGCAAAAACTTACCACAAGCATGAAATCCTTTTGGCCCAAGGACCAGAATTACCCAACCAAACCTCTGGCAAGCATTGACCATAGCAAAGAGGACAGCACCACCCAATCAGGAGCTGGAAGATGCTGGAGCTGGGTTGGCCATGTCATACAGATGAGACCACAGTTCGCAATCAACATTGAGAACTAGAAGCTTTGTATTTTGGAAGAACTGATGGTAAAATCACGAGATAAGAGTGGCGGTAACATTATCAACACAACCCACCCCCCCCACCCCCATGAGGCGAAGGGGGGCGACAATGGAAAGATGAGCTTGAAAGATATGAGAATATGAAAGTAGAAGAGCACCAGAGGCATATGATGGTGAAAGGATAAACCTGTCCACGATGAGGTGCCACACCCCGACAGTGGAGGAAGCCCAAAAGTGACAGTTCATAAAATAACTAAGCTTATCTAGTGAAAAAAAGCGAAAGAGAAGAACCCCCCAGGGAATCGAAAACCCAGAAAACGAGGGTTAGGCTATTGATGCAAAATCAGAACGTTAGCAGGTAGAGGATCAAGAGACAAGAAAAACGATTAGGGGGGGTCCAGCGTATATCAATTGTAGGTTTTGCAAATCATGACATTGCTGAAGAAGAAAAACCCCGACCCTGGGGAATTATTTGCGTTGTAGGCCTCGATATTACAAGAAGGAAAAATCTCTTCACTCACTGATCAGGGGCATAATTTTAACAAGGGCCCCCCCAGCAGCCCCCCCCCCCTAATAGAACAGGCAGAGCAGTCAAGACCAGTAACCCCTGCACTCCCAAAAAAGCACCAGTAGCAGCCTTCAATCAGACAAAAAAAATGCCAAGGTCCTCCAAGTTCCCACTTGCCAGGAATCTCATACACGATTATAAGGAACACCACTTTCAGACCTCCAGCTCATTGGATGTCCATCCTGAGGCTGAAAGTGGAAATGTGACTTCCTCCACGTATAGACCGCTTAAAAAAAAAAATATTGGCCTACTTTGCACCTCCTGGAGGCTTACCAACGAAAATTCCAACCGGTTAAGGCCTGAAGTAAAGAAGATATTCAGAAACCCAATTTTCAAATTCCCGGTCTCAGTTGTATTGCCAAGATATAGCCAAGGGCCCATACTCCTCTTATGCTCATTAAAACTTAAAAAAAAAAAAATCAAAAAAAATGGAAAATAAAAAAAAAAAAAAAAAAAACAAGCTTCTTAAAAAACACAAAGCAAAAAAAAAATGTTCGGTGTCAAAAAATGGGTAAACGTGGGAAAATAAAAAAAAAAAAAAAAGCCAAAAAAAGCAAAAAAAAAAAAACCCAAAATGAATAAGTCTGAGCTAAATAAAAAAAAAAAGGGTTGTAATAAAAAGTCCCCATGGTCCAAAAAGCCCAAAAAAGCAGGGACCCCCTGGAAATTCAAAAAAAAAAAAAAAGTTTTTCTTTATTTTCGTGTTTTGAAATCTGATTTTCTCTTCTTCTTTTTCTTTCTTTGATCACTTAGCCCCGGAAAAATCAAAGCGGCCTGGTTCCGTCGCCTGCCCCCTATGCTGCTGCCAACAGGGGGGCCTGGCCCGCTGGTTGGTGGGGCAACGACACAATCTGAAGGCACACTTTGCTGCTCGGTCGGTGGCAATTCCTGAGCGTGCATGAGTAGTTACAATAAGGACCATCTGTGCTTTTCACTGTTCTTCTAACATCTCATGCCTCCATTAGCTCTTTGCCAATTGCTGCCTTTTTGTGCTCAGCCTCTCTTTTCCGTTGTTCCTTCAGGAGTCAATAGCATATCCTGAAATGATGCCTCTGTGCTGTCGTGAATGCGGGTTGATGGTCTTGTGTTGGACTTGAACTGGGCCAAGCATGGAGAAAGCTCCTGAAAGAGAAATACAGCTCTTTGCTGAAGTGAAACAATTGGTTCCTCTTGGCTTGCCCTCCGAGAATGCGAGCATAGCAGATCTTGGGGAACAGTCTGCGCTGGTATTGGGCCGAAAGCAGAAGAATTCAGCAAGCAGCAGAAGAGAAAGGAAAAGTTACTATTGTGTAAGAACCCACTATTTCGGGGGAACACTATGTCTGCACATTAGGCTGGGGAAAATGAGACACACAGCTTCCCACAACTACCTAGAGAAGCAAATAGTATGCCAAACTCCAATGCTCTGAAAACAATTGTCAAATTTTTTTCCCAACAAGAAGGGCCCGTTACCTCCACGCGGCCCGACTTCCAGTGTCCCGCCGCCCGACCCATTTTTGCAGGGACTGCTGCAGACTGAAACACTGGTGGAGGGATTGTTACCCTCCTCTTTGTTATTTCTTGTTCCTGCAAGAATTTGAGGCAGGTTTTTATACTCAGGTAGGAAAGTGATTTTAGTTTTTCCCTAAATTATTTGTTTGTAGGGTTGGAGGACATGGGTTTTAGTGTTATGGGTAGTGGGTTAGGGTTTAGGGTTTGTTATAGGTAGGTTGTTTAGTTTAGGGTTTGGGTAGGTGATAGGTAAGCTTAGGATTTTGGGTAGTTTAGATGTTAGGGTAGGGTTAGGGGTAAGGTTAGTTAGTAGTTAGTTTAGTTAGGAGTTAGTTAAGCTAGGGTAGTAGGTAGGAGTTAAGTAGGGGTTAGTAGGGTTAGTTGTTAGGGTAGGGTAGTTAGGTTTTAGTAGTTAGTAGTAGGGTAGAGTTAGTAGTAGTAGGGTTAGGTTAAGTTAGGGTAGTAGGGTTAGTAGGTAGTAGTAGTTAGGTTAGGGTAGTAGGTAGTATAGTAGTTAGTCAGTGTAGGTGTTAGTAGTAGTAAAGTAGTAGTAGTAGTAGGTTAGTAGGTAGTAGGTAGTAGTAGTAGTAGTAGTAAGTGTAGGGTAGTAGTAGTAGTAGTTAGTAGTAGTAGTTAGTAGAGTAGTAGTTAGTAGTAGGTAGTAGTAAGTAGTAGGGTAGTAGGTAGTAGTAGTAGTTAGTAGTAGTAGTTAAGTTAGTCAGTAGTGTAGGTTGTAGTAGCTGTAGGGTAGGGTAGGGTATAGTAGTTAGTAGTAGGGTAGTAGTAGGTAGTAGTAGTAGTAGTAGTAGTAGGGTTAGGGTAGTAGTAGTAGAGGTAGGTTAGTAGTAGTGTTAGGGTTAGTTAGGGTAGTAGTAGTAGTATAGTAGTTAGGTAGTTAGGGTTAGTAGTAGTTAGTAAAGTAGTAGTAGTAGGTTAGGGTTAGTAGAGTAGTATTAAGTAGTAGTTAGGGTTAGGGTAAGTAGTGTATAGTAGTAGTAGTGGGGAAAGTAGTAGTTGTAGTAAGTAGGGTTTAGGGTAGGTAGGTTACAAGTAGTAGTAGGTAGGGTAGTAGTAGTTAGTAGTAGTTCAGGTAGGTTTGATAGTAGTAGTAAGTAGTAGGTTAGTAAGTAGTTAGTAGTAGTAGTTAGTAGGTTAGGTAAGTTAGTAGTTAGGGTTAGGTAGTTTAGGTAGGTAGTAGTAAGTAGTAGGTTAGGTTAAAGTATGTAGGGTTTAGTCAGTAAGGGTTAGTACAAAGTAGTTAGCTAGTAGGTAGTTAGTAGTAGTAGTAGTTAGTAGTAGTAGGTAGGTAAGTAGGGTAGTAGGTATAGTAGGGTAGTATGTAGTAGTAGTAGTAGGGTATAGTATGTAGTTAGTAGTAGTCAAGGGTAGTAGTGAGGTAGTAGTAGTATGGTAGTACAGTAGGGTATGGTAGGGTATAGTAGTAGGGAAGTAGTAGTAGAGGTAGGTAGGGTAGTTGTTTAGTTAGGTAGTAGGGGCAGTTAAGTAAGTAGGTGATAGGGTTAGCTGGTTAGGTTAGTTATGCAAGGTTAGTAGTAGTGGTAGGGGGTTTAGTTGGGTTAGGGTTAGTCCTAGTAGGTAGCCCGGGTTTGACTTCGGGTTTTAGTTACTGGTAGGTTAGGGTTTTGAGGGTAGTATTACCACTTTAGGGAGGGGCTGCAGTAGTTTATTGATCACAGTAGGGGGGTAGTGTTAGTAGTTAGGGTTAGGGTTTAATAAGTAGTTAGTAGTAGTAGCAGGGTTGTGGGTTAGAATTTAGTAATAGATTAGTAGTAGCATTAGATCCCTTAGATAAGTAGTTTAATCAGTACTTAGTCCCATGAGTATTAGGGTAGCAGTAGTTGGTAGTAGTTAGTAGTAGTAGTAGTTAGTAGTTAGTAGTAAGTAGCAGAGGGTAATAGTAGTATTTCACTACTAGTAGTTAGTAGATTACTAAGTACTAGCACTAGCTAGCGTAGTTAGTACGGCATGGCATTAGTAGTAGTAGTAGTTACTTTAGTATGTAGTAGTAGTTAGAGAGATTAGTAGTTATCATAGTAGTTAGCTAGATAGTGAGTAGTATTGTAGTAGTAGTAGTTATTCTAGTAGTGGGTATGTAGCACAAGTGTAGAGGATAGAACCAGGTATGTAAGCAGGTTAGTAGTCAAGTAAACAGTGTTATGCGGTCGAATACATTAGTAGTAGTACGGGCTAGTATAGGTTAGTATTGAATAGAAGTAGTTAGTAGTAAAGTATTAGAGTTAGTAGCAAGTAGCCAGTAGTAGAGCAGTAGTAGGTTTAGCAGGTGTATTAGTAGTGTCAGTAGCTAGTAGTTGTGTAGAAGTAGTAGTTAGTAGTGGATTTGTAGTAGTAGTAACAGTAGTAGTAGTTAGGTTTTAGTATTGTAGTAGATTTTGTAAAGATGTCTAGGTGTAAGTAGTAGTAGTTAAGATAGGTAGTCAGTAGGTAGTAAGTAGTAGAGTAGTTTAGCGAAGTATTCTAGGGTAGTTAGTTGTAGTCAGGTAAAGCTTAAATTTAGTACCCTAGTCACTGCTAGTAGTAATAACTGTACAGTAAGTTAGTAGTAAGGTCTAGATTTAGCAGTAGCAGTAAGTAATTTACGTAGTAGTACTGTTAGCTAATCGCTTACTAAGGTAGTAATAGTGAGTGTAGTAGAACAGCTAGTACTCCCTAGTAGTAGTACGTTGGTTAGTGAAGTGGTAGTTAGTAGTAGTTAGTAGTCAATCCAGTAGTGTAGTAACTTACTTAGTTTTTAGTAGTTATTATAAGTTAGTAGTAGTCTAGTTACTAGTAAGTCTACGTACAAAGTAAGTTGTATTCAGTAGCTAACTCCTAGTAATAGTAGTTAGTGTATAGTCTTTGTTAGTATGTAGTTAGGGTTTAGACCAGTAACGTAAACTTGCCTAGTAGAATACTTACTTACTATATTTAATCTTACTACTAGGTTAATACTGTACTTACTACAAGTTACTACTCTATACTGTACTACTAGTTAACTTCTAACCCTAATAACTTACTAACCCTAATACTACTACCCTTATTTTTACATTGTACTATTGTTACTACTTACTAGTACTTCGTATTAGGTAACTATATACAGTTATAAAACTGAGGTACACTAGTGACTACTACTGCTGGTGCTAGACCTAATCTTATGTTTACTACTACTACTACCTAGGTTCTACTACTACTACTTAACTAACTACTACTTAATTAGCTATACCATCCTACTACTACTACTAACGTCTACTTACCTTACTACTACTACTACGGCTACTTCTAGTTCTACACTACTGTACTACTAACTATAAGTACTACTAACTACTACTGCTTCTACTACTACAATACTACTATACTATACTGAACTACTAACTACTAACTACTCTAAATTTTACTTACTACTACTACTCCTACTACTACTACTTACTACTCTAAATACTACTACCCTTACCCTACTACTACTACTACTACCTAACGTGCTATGTACTAACGTACTACCCTTAATACCTAACTACTATACTTGGAACTAACTTTCTTACTACTAACATACTACTACTTCTACTACTACTACTACTACTTACTATCCTAACTACGTTACTGAGACTACTTACCTACTTATACTGCTACTAACCTACTACAACTACTACTGTTTAGCTACTACTACTAACTTACTGCTACTCTATTACTTACTACTATACATAACTAACTACTACTAGAACTACTATTACTACTAACTACCTACTATTACTGACAATGCCTACTGTACTACTATACTACTAACTACTAACTTACTAACTAGATACTAACTGCCCTACTGTGTACTTAACTTACTACGTACTTCTAACTATACTTAACTATACTACTAACTTTGCGTACTATTACTACTACTACTATTAGCTACATACTAGGATTAGCTATTAGTTACTAGTAACTTAATACTACTTACTGCTCTACGATTTAGACTCTAATGTACTTACTTACTTACTTACTGCTACTACTACTTTTTTACTACTACTACTTTTAGTACTACTACTACTAAACTACTTTACTAGCCTAGTTTCGCTACTTTAGGTAAACTATCAAATGGTGGCTAGCTACTACTTAGTCAACTAATGGTGTACCTAGTAAAATCATATACTAAGAAGTATTAATTGCCTGAGATACTGCTATCACCTGTCTAGGCTCACTACCTCCCACTAAGAAATATTACTTGCACCACGTACCTCACTATCAGCTATAGCTAAAGGTATAGCATTCCAGTAGTAAGCTAATACTTTAATACTACTATTTATGCGTTACTATGGTACTACTTCTTGCTTACTACTGCTGCAGCAAACCAATGCAATTCTTTTACTACTACTACGTTAATTGCATGCTACTACGCGATACTGTTACTACTTTACTACTACTACTACTTACTACTACAACTACTACTGCTACTACTACTGTTACTACTTACATATATTTATACTAAGGTATTACATGCCTACTGCTCACTATCTACTACTACTGACGTGACTTACACTATAGTTACTGTTACTACTGGCTCTATTACTACTTTATAGCTACTACGTTATCCAATCTTTCGATAACCTGCCCAACTAGCAATAATGCCAAACCATACCTATACTCCGGTTTTATACCTACTGCCATACTACTGATCATACTACCACTTTACTAGAACTTACCACTTTTACTGCCTACCAGACCCTATCTCACTATTACTACCCTTAGCCTTATACTGACCAACTTACTCACGCCGCTACTATTTACCAGCCTACACTGCCGTACTCCTCAATAGTACTTCCTGCTTCTACATTAACTGCTTACTACTACTTCCCCTAACTGCTACTATGCCAGTCCTTAATACTACATATAGTTTCAATCTACTATGTCTGTCTTGTAGCTCAGAAACTACACACCAACTACTACTAAGATACGCTACTATCCTTACATACTAATCATACTGCTATTTCAGCGTACTAACTACTATTACTGCAGCATCGCGCCCATTATCCCTAGCTGTAAAATACTGTTTGTTGCAATTACTAACTAATTCCTGTTCATGACTACTTATACAATAAGCTACTACACTGTTTATACTACTACTGTTATTGTTTAAAATGCTGTGCTACTTTTACTACACCTATTGCCTACTACTTTTTTAAAAATAACTGCTGCTAGTAACCTTAAACTGTTAAATTTAACAACTCATCTAAACTTCAGGGGTACTATTACTGCTACTAAATGATAAATCACTGACTACTGTTACTTATAAGAACCTGCTATAAAACTGCAGCCTATAACAAAACTAGTATAAACTGCCCTGCCGCTGCTACCTAGAACAATAATTCTATTACTGCTTACTTACTACTGCTACTTCTAAAACAACAAAAAAAATTCAGCTCAGAACTAGCTGCTAAAAAAGAAAACTACTTACTACTATCTAAAACACTAGCTACAACTAAACAGAACTACTAGGCTACTACTACTTTATTACTGCTGTCTACTGAGCTAAATGCACTACTACTATTCCCTAAAGACATGACAATAGCTAAATTGACTAAGAAGCTGCCTACTGATGCTTGCTAAAAGCTGCAAATACTACAATTCTCTACTGAACTTACTACCACAAGACTGACTGTTACTTCAGTTAACTAAAACTACTGTTACTGCTGAATATTACTACTTAGGACTTGCCACACGCAGACTCAGGCTGCTGATGCAGGGCTAGGAAACTCCACAGATTTGAGCTGCGTACTACTACTATGCAACATATTAGCTCAAACTACTACTGAAGCCACAAGGTGCTGCTAGCTTTTGAAGTTTGCTAACTGCTGAACTACTGGCCAAACTACTTGCCTGCTACTGACTTGCTACTGCTTACAACTCCTGTCGACAAAACTTCAAGAGCAACAGACAATAATTACTATACCAAACCACTACTACTACAAAAAAACAACTACTGCTTGGCTACCATCTCTGTTCTGCCGCTGGTTCAACTACTTCTAGCTGCTTTCCTACTACTACTGCTAATTCTGCCTACTTACTGCTAAAGATAAACCTACTCAAACAAATAACTACTTCTACTAAAAAAAAAATACCACTGTACTACTACTACTGAACTGCTCACTACCATTCGCTACTACCTAGTAATATCTACTAATCTGCTGCTACTGCCGTGATATCTGCTTACCTACACTACTACTAATCATACTACCTTTTTCTGATAGGTCCTACTACAACTTCTACTGACTCTGCTGTTATATCAACTGTTCTTTATTGCTGTCGAAAGCTTATTTTGAACTGCTGTTACGGATTGACTAACTGAACACTGCAACTTACACTAACAACTATCTACTGTCTCGCTAGTACTCCATACGACTAACACTGTTCGTACTACTGCAACAACGACCTGAACTCTCTGTTAACGACATTCCCACGAGAAACTGTCACGACGAACACCGAACGACCGTATACTTTCAAGTTACGACCACGACACTGTTCGAAACGACTAATCAGCTGCCGCTGCTTCGTAGCCCTACTTCTATTATGGGGGCCGGCAGACTACGTACTCCGATCTAGGAATCGTTCAACGCCTCTTCTCGGATGTCCTACTACTACTCCTACTTCTGTTACAACTAATCTGGCCAGTGGGGGGGGAGGGTACACCTAGGGGACTAGGGCGGCTCTCACGTGGTCATTTGATTTATATTGATTTAAAACTTGTCAACTACTACTACGAAGGTACTGGCAGCTAGGCTAGGCCAATCGTCTTAATCCCGCACTACTTAATAAAACTCATAAAGAACTTAAGCTACCAAAACTAACACTTTTAACCGCTGCACCATCACTACAAACTAGCCACCTCTTAAATAAGCTTCACTATTGAGGCCACTGCAACAATCTACACCTAAACAAAACTACAACCACGAACTACCGTACTTCTCCTGACAAGAACCTCAACTACCTGTTTACTACGTAATGCCACTACTACCAATTACTAAGCTACTTCCTACTGAAGCATTTCCAAGACCCCCCCTACACCCAAACTTACCAAAACCTGACATTCTTTGCAAGTACGACTGATCGACTACTTTTTTTGCCGAAGTTCTGTAGCAATTCACTTCCCCCACCTACGTGCTTCTCTTCCTTCCCTACTCCTCCCTCCGAGTTTAATCGAGCAAGAAAACTGCTCAAAATTCTGCTTACTAATCATACATTCTACTTTTCACTACCACTGTTTCTTCTGAATACGTTACTTTCCTCTGAGACCAGCTACTACTACTCCCTCATGCTTACTCCCACTGTTACTACCACTACTACTTAATTCTAGATACTTACATTACTAACCGATGGGATGAATTACGTTAAACTAAGCATCTGGCTAACGGACTGCTGTTACTATTACGTCCAACTGTTATTGCTTACTTATATGACTGCTAATCTATTTATCTACCTACGATTATTAACGCCACTTAGCTAATGGTGCAAATGGTGCAAGGCATGATGAGCGTATGTCGTCACCTCAATCGAGACACTTTCAGTAAGCCTGGGACTATTATTTACTGCTAGTCCCTACAAACAAAAGTTGACTGCCATACTACTTCCTAACAGATTGGGACCCTAATCCCTAGCTAGCCCCGGGACTCAGGGACCCCCCCCACTAGGGGCTCCCACCATTCCCAATGAGCGTAAAACCCAATTCCACAATAAAAAGAAACTGGGACGATTGTCCTGCTGAGCCTATCGTACTCGCTTACTACTCGCAATAATACCTGGCTACTTACTTGTGAAGTACCCCATAACCATGGGGTAACGAGCATAAAAAATGCAGAAAGAAGCAGGGTCCAGAAAGCAGTCCGAAAAC
>JAMPIV010013612.1:0-70923 GCA_024509875.1 Oreohelix idahoensis
TCAAATGACACATAAACAGACAACCTATACCATGCCCACAACACGCACATTGTACATGCTCACACCAGTTTTGGTTCAACTAGTTTAAACGTTTTGTATCTTTGATCTCTGCTTGGCCACCATCGAAAAGCCGCGGCTGGGAGACTATATCAGGCCATAAATCGAGGATTCCACAGCAAGAAAGAGTGTTGGAAAGAAAACGAAGATGGCTGTATACCGCTCCACCAATTTCCCAATCCTTGACATAATGGATTGCGAGTAATGGGTCAATGACTACCAACCCACAAAAGCCAGATTCAAACCTCAAAATGAGGTTTTGAGGAAGGTGGTTGAAGGTAACAAGAAGAGACATGGTCCGCAACCAGACGATCCGTCAAGGCCTAAAATCCCATCCGCTGCAGACCCAAATAGAACAGTCCCAACTAAGATGGTTTTGCCATGTCTGCAGAATGGGAGAAGATCGGCTACCACGACAAGCATGGGAAACAAAGAGCCAGGGATCCAGACCTCCAGGACGACCCAGAGTTCGCTGGGAGGACAACATTAGACAATCTCTGAAGGACCGAGGACTAGAATGGAACCAGGCCAGGAAGAAGAAGCTGATAGAATGGTCTGGCGCTCTCTCTTCCAAACCTCTACACCTCACGGTAGAAGGGGAACGACTAAGTAAATAAGTAACCTTTGATACACACCAAACAGTTGTCGAGATGGACTTGTTACATTATTTTTATTATCTAAGATTTTTACTGTGGACGAAATGGAAGACCTTTTCCACGATCCATGTTTCTCCTCCAGCAGTAACGGTACATTTGTGCGAAACTGATTTATGTTATGTGCTCTCAAGTATCGCTCTTATCTTTCTTTCTTTCGTCGTTATCTTTTGGCTAGAGTAGCAGATCATTGATTTTTATCATAAACATTTCGACACTCCTCTCTGTGATGTGTCTTGTTAGTTTACTCCGGTCATCTTGGCTTGCGGTTGAGCAACTGAGATAAATAGTTGCGGCGGAATTACGTGTTTCGTGTTTAGCTTGAACCGCTGATTAGACGACTCGAACTGGTAACCAGGATGGGGCAGACATGGAGGTGTAAGCGTACTCAATACGCACAGATAACGTGATTACTTTCTCGTGTGACCACATATGGGGGCAGACAAATGTGACATAATCGCTTCCAGGCGGGACATTGATTCATGACAAACATTACTTCTCTAATAAAGGTAAATAAGTATTACAGCTTACTACATGTTGTCATCAGAATTCCACCAAATATGTCTGTAAGTTTAATTACGCAAGGGCATCGGATAATATCATTTTATCAAATATAGAGAGAACGTGACCTTTGCAAAATTTTTTCCGTGTCAGGAAATATTTTGACAGTGCCTTACCCGACCTGTTTGAATATGATTGGAGCGTTAATTTAACTCCATAACTAACGAAGACGGGGGAAGGTAAGAATACTAATCTGACCATTTCGCAAGTTTTTATTTCACTGTGAATACACGCCTCGCCAAGACAACATCAGACCTAGCCAGAGTGGAAGACTTGATTTCATAATTCCTTTTTTTTTAACCTGACATTTTATTGTGCGAACCAAAAGACTTACAAAGCACAGGAGAATCTCTACAATTTAATTAAGGAACACTGGGACTAGTAGGACACTAATTCAGAGGGAAATTGAAAGTTTAAATTAAACGATCCCCAGTACACGTGAAAAAAGCCAGCTGCCCATGTGACTTTTTTTTAAAGTCCCTCTAGAGCAAAAAACGTCGGTGAGACAAGATTGGCTTTTGTAGCGCAATTTCATCAATCTATTTATAATAAAAAAAATCATGAACTAACAAATATACAAAATTATCGTAGGTAAAATAATAATATACATTTGTAACATCCAGACATAATCAAATTTAAGGAACCAAAAAAAAAATATGTAATATTAATTAAAAATAAAATTTTAAAAAAATTTAATACGCCTACTTAAAAAAAATACAAAAGAAAAAAAGCAAAAAAACACAAAAAGTAAAAACAAACAAAATATAAACCATTCATACATAAAATTAGACATAATTTAAAACGTAATCAGATTATGGTGGCATATAATAAGAACTCGTGACATTTTGGAAATCTGCTGAATGACCTGGGACTGCATGTGTTGTCAGCGCGTGCGGGAAATGTTCCCACAGGTGAGCAGCTTTGAGTCCCAAGCAAATACTGCCACAGGGAGTGAATTGTTGACGCCTCCACTATACAAGATCCAGCCTTATGACACATGCTCCTTAGGGAGGTTAAAGGGGTATTAACTGATAGATGAGAATCGTACATATATGCCCGTCTTGCATTTTGCCCTTCCTCTTACTCATCTTTTATTGCTAGTTATCCAGACATTCTCCAAAATACTTAAGGTATTAGTTCAATAGCGATGCAACATTATAAGTAGTATAAAAGCATATATTTACAGTATCTGATTGTAGTGGTTTTTGATGTTATTGTATAGGTTAATATGAAGAAACCTAGATCACTGTATGAGGTCAGCTGTGAAGGCTCCTGAGATAAAAAGTTTATGGGAGTTACAGGATCCCTTTCTGGCATACCACTAATAACGCACTCAAACATTTGACCTATTCTACTATAGATGAAGTGTTAGCCTTCAGTTTAAAAGTTTATCGGGTACTGAAATCCATGTGTAGCCAAATAAAATGCAACTGACACACACAGTAAATAATAAGTCTAATTAAAAAATCATAAATGGTACAATACATTCCGGGTGAACTAACACTGGCTGTGTATAGTTTAAATTTAAAATCTTTGAAAATTTATTAGATGTCGTGAACCAGATGTTTCATTTTTGGTCACAACTTTATGAAATGATCGTATTTATCAATGAAAAATGCATATATTAATGTATATTATAGCCTATCGTATTTGTATATGGATGAACTAATTCTATCATATATATCGTAGGCCGATATATATCATATTAGCATGCATCCAAATTGAATTTTGGACAATCGTAAATTAACACAGTCGGCAAAACAGATATGGCCGAGTTAAAATTAAATGTGAATCTAGAAAAGTCCTGGATGAAAACTACAATGGATGGGATTTGGAAAAGAGGTCAATCATGGAGCAATCTATGGTTATTACATTTCATAGTCCTTAACATAGGATGACTGATTTAATGTATCCTTATACAATCTTTATTTCTCTATTGATGGTGGGAGTTGTTAAATGAAATCTCCATCAGTCAGGTTGCAGTTTACTGGCCTATGACGTAGTATGGGGAGTGGCCCACTCCACTCATTAGCTGGAGTGACAAATGTTGGGCTGCACAGACACTCGCTTTGATACTTCTATAAGAATTATCTGGCACAATCGTAGTGCCAGATCAGAAACTCACAAAAATCTGAAACAAAATGTTGTGCCATGTGTTCAGTACTCTATTCAGAGCTGGGCACTCTTACACACAACACACCACAAAAAAGCATTACACAGATTTGGTTCAGATCTATCATGACAACTCAACACAGTTCTCACCCAGTAACTTAATTTGTTAATTTCAATTTGTACAAGTTCCCCAGGACTGCATTGCATCCGAAAAATGTTCAATAGTTTCCTCTTGTATTAAATAAGGTAGGAAATATGTACCCACTGATGTCAAAAATCGATCCACCTTCCATAGTCTTGGATAGGTTAACATTTATTATTAGTTTGCCTCTAGGGCCTGGACTGCGGGACGGGGGACCTAGAGCAAGCACTTCACTTGTCGTAATCATTTTTCTATTGATATGGCAGTATCAATCATTCAAAAATATTAAATAAACAAGATAGATGCTTTCATGGCCTTACCACAATTCAGAATTGAGAACACAGTTACTTAGGACTAGCAAAACTCAGCTGACCTGATGGCTAGAGTATGGCGTCCCACTGAATTTTAATTTATTATTTCCTGGAAAACACCACTAGCAGTCAAGAACTGTGTTACTGGACAGTCTTCTTTAAAAATGGCACAAATGTGCGTATCTTTCTTGCTATATATAAAAATGCGTTGGCCAATCAGATCGGAAGACCAAGCGCTTTCAATTTAAATTTTGAAAATAAAGTCAAAAGTACATCTCAATTTTGTCAAATGTACGACAGTCACAATTTATCTTTTCCCAAAATTACACTTGTTTTTTGGGGACTAACATACATGTAAAAACTGCACAAACTATTAGCCCCTAAGTTTATTTTTAGCCACTATGTCCCGACTTTGCCCTCGGAGTTCATTGCAGTTTGATTTTTGCATTTTTAGGGCTCAAGGACACCAAAACGTAACTTTTGTGAAGTATGCACAGAAAACTGTTCGCCAGTCTGATGTGAACAATACAGTCTTTCGTCAATATCGTCCGTGTTATCTGTCCGTCTGTATAATTAAAAGTATGTTATTTCTCTGCTCAAGATGGGCTATCAAACTAGCTAGGTTTTATTTTCATAACTTTATTATTAAAGAAAAACCTACTATTCTCAAGGTTAGTTTTTGAAATTTGTTTTCGAAACCTTCTCCACGGCGTTTGCCGCTGAATTCAAACTTAAAATGAAAAATTAGATCATCAGACCCTCCATACAGTATATTAGATAATAATTCGAAACATAATCCCTTAGGGTGGCATATAATCCGCACTCATAATGTATTTGAACAGTCTACGATTATAGAAGGAAGGAAGTGAGCCTTCTTTTTAGCTTATCGTTGGTTGTCCATGTCTCGCTGCCATATAGAAGAGTGCTGGTGACGCAGGCATTATTTAAGTGATATAATTGATTGAGTCTATAAATGTCAGGGTCGTTTCAGGTAATACATATCAAAGTTGTGTATAGTTTCATGAAAGTGAATGTGACCAATATGGACAAATCGTAAAAGAGAACACAGGTGACAACAGAAACGTCGTATTATCCATAAAAAAGGAAGATTCCTGTACAACAAGCTGTCGTCGTTTGTGAAAGGATGAAAATTGTTCATTGCTTCTTAGAGCCGATCCATTCATATGGAAGTGAATTATGGACAATCCGTAAGAGAACACAGGCGGCAACAGATATGTCGAGTTATAAATTAATATGAAGGATATCACTGACAGATGAAATCACAAATAAGGATGATTTGACAGAGGTCAATGGACAAAGGAAGGTTATTATTACATGTCAGAAATGCGTGCATTTGATTTTTAAATGAATTACTTATTATGAGAAAGAGCAGTGCTCAGAATGGCTCAGACAGCTGTACATTAATTTCGTTAATTCTGAAAAGGCTTTTGACAGTATACATATGGGCAGTTTATGGAAAATATTGAGGGCTTATGGAATTCCAAGCTGTATAGTGTCAATCATAAAAAGCCTCTATGCCAACGTTACGTGTAGCGTTGGGCAAAGCAACCTAACCTTTGAGGCAGAAGAGGCAGCACTGAGAAATGAACAAAGCGCAGTATACAAAATAACTAAATCATCAGCTGAAAACGAGGTGCAAACAATACTACATTAGTAAGAGATAAGCAACGAAATCTCATCACGACAGCAGAGGGACAGGAAACAAGATGGGCGGAGCATTTCAGAGAAACTTTGAACAAGGAACCACCAGAGACACAATTGAGTGTTCCTGAGGCTGAAAATGATTTAGATGTTAATACAGACATTCCACGAACAGAAGAAATCACCACAGCAATCAAATGGTCAAAGGACAGAAAAGCTCCTGGTCATGATAACTTAAATGCAAAGCTATTTAAGACAGACCCTGAGCTAGCAGCAGAACTATTAGAACCACTATTTGCACAGGTCTGGAAAATAGGGACAACACCAACGGAGTGGAACAAAGGAATAATTGTCAAATTGTCCAAGAAGGGAGATCTTGCAGACTGCAATAATTGGAGAGGAATAACTCTTCTCTCAGTTCCCAGCAAAATACTAGGCAGGATAATTATACAGAGAATTTCAAAAGCAGTAGACCACAAACTGAGGAAAGAACAAGCAGGATTTAGAAAGAATAGAAGATGTGTAGATCATATATTTACCCTCAGGAACATTATAGAGCAGTGCTCAGAATGGCACAGACAGCTGTACATTAATTTCGTTGATTTTGAAAAGGCTTTTGACAGTATACATAGGGACAGTTTATGGAAAATACTGAGGGCTATTGGAATTCCAAGCTGCATAGTGTCAATCATAAAAAAACCTCTATGCCAACTTTACGTGTAGCGTTGGGCATAGCAACCTAACCTTTGAGGTAAAGACAGGAGTACGACAGGGATGCTCCTTATCAACCACTCTATTTTTAGCAGTCATAGACTGGGTGATGCGCCAGACAACAGAGGGCAGTCCAAGAGGAATAAGATGGACTACATTTTCTACATTGGAAGATCTGGAATATGCAGGTGACATTGCACTACTAGCACATTCACATCAACACATCCAGGAAAAAACGGATAGACTTAATAAGTATAGCCAGCAGATGGGCTTGAACATCAATCTAAAGAAGACAGAGGTCATGGCGCTCAATGTGAGCAACCCTGAGCCCATATCAGTAAGGAATCAGCAACTAGAACAGACAGACACCTTCACATACCTAGGATGCATAGTAACACCAGACGGCGGAGCAAGCAAAGACATCAACAGCAGAATGAACAAAGCAAGAACAGCCTTTTTTAGTATAAACAACAACTTGAAGTCCTCTCAGTACAGCACAAGCACAAAATTAAGATTATATCAGAGTGTGTGCTTTCTGTGCTTCTCTATGGTGCGGAATGCTGGAGAGTTGCAGAGAAGGAAATGTCGAAATTGTCCTCTTTTCACACAACATGCCTAAGAAAAATTCTCCGAATCTTTTGGCCGAATACCATCACCAACCAAGATCTGCTGACTCGGAGCAAGCAAGAGGACATACACACCATCATAGATGGCAGACGCTGGAGCTGGGTTGGCCATGTCCTCAGAAGAGACCCCGATGCCATTACAAGAACAGCTATGCTATGGACCCCTGAAGGAAAACGAAAGAGAGGCCGACCAAAAACAACTTGACGGAGGTCTGTGGAGACTGAGATGCAAAGAATGAACCAGAGTTGGGGCACTGTACGAAGGATGGCCACCGACCGAGCAAAGTGGAATCAATTTGTTGTTGCCCTACATGACGCCACCAGCCTTGATGGCCACTGACTGCTTTGACGGTTGGCGGCTAAGGAAGAAAGAAAAAGGAAGAAGAAGAAGATGTTGGAATACATTGTGACAATGGACAAAAATGACACAGAAAGATATAGAGAATGATGAAGAGAGACGACATTATATAATTGTACACGATGACATAGAGAAAAATGAGCAATAAAATTTATAAAGAGAAAAAAAAACAGATAGTTGCAGAAACACATGGCCACCTAATTGGTACTAATATCGTTCTTGAAGTTTTTGTGGCTTTAAGTAGTAGCCGTTTCCATGCACAACCCTCCCTAGCCATCTTTTATGACGTGATTGATAGGTTACAGTGTTACTATTATTTGCTCCCTTTTCGGATCCTGGTAATACATGGGAGTCATATACGATGGAAAGAATATAATGATGTACATAAAATATATGACGATTGTTTTACGTGATGTTTTTAGTCATATCTGCTTGGGGACTTGTCGAAACTGTTCAAACTGGATCACACACTACCTAAAGTATATCCTGTATACCATAATCTTTAATCTTGTGTAGAATAGATGGATTGAAATGCTATGACAATATGGCCAATGTAGAACCGATGACTAGAACAAAACAACCAGACAGTCCTGGCTCTAGAATCTGAAGGGATAAGAGAGACGGAAATGGAAGAAGACGCGGAGAAAATAACTGGAGACAGAAGTAAAAGGAATGAAGGAAACATGGACAGACTTTGAGCTGTTGGCTCAGGTCAGGACCACTTGGCATGGGTTTGTTCATATCTAAACTCTCCTTCAATAGCTCTGTTTTACTACCATTCATTGACATTATTTAAATTGTGTTCCATGTGTGACCTCTAATGACATTTGAGAAGGTCATGATTTACATCATCATCATCATTTTTCTTTTCGCTTCTTATGGAGCACGGGACCATCACTGTAGCTTGTTCCCTTGCAGGAAACCTGCCTCAACTATTCACGTGCTCTTGAAGCGGTGAAATCTGTAATAATTTGTTTTGTTTGATGAGGTTGTCAGCCTCATAGTTGTCGCCTTCTACGACATGCCTGAGAGAGCAGTAAGCATATTCTTTCTTTGTCTCTTTAGAGGCCCCCCTCCAGAACTATACAGGGGCCCTGAGATAGTCACATAGCAGATATTGCAGTAGGAGAGCGAAGTGTTAGAGACTTCTCTATACTAGGGCCCACATAAAAAGGTGAGGTGAGCAGTTGCCTTCGTTGCTTTTTCCTTCTCTAACTCAAGAAAAGTCAGGTTCCCATTTACAGCTGGGTAGACTGGAGCGTGTCGATACCGTAAATCGAACCCAGCACCTCTGCCGCGAGAGAGCAGCCCTCTAACAACTCGTTCACTCCGACGATCAAAATTGGCGCTGGGTTGCATATAACAAAGAAATTATGACTTCAAAGGACAATATATCAAAATAAGTGGGTGCTTTTTTTAAAGTTTGATGTCATAATTAAACTTTAATTTTTATTCCCAAGTTGAGATTTAAAACTGAGTGGTCTAAAAATAAAATAACGTGCAAATCTATTTCTAATTTCTTTAGAGGTATCATTATGCAGTACCTATCTGTCATTCATTCATTCATAACCTTCCACTCCCAAAGGAGCATAGGCCTTCAACAAACACATGCCAAGTACTATTGTCACGTGCCATTATCTCAAGTTCTTTCCACGTTCTCCTTATCATTTTCACCTCTGTTTCCAGCTCTCTTCTCCATGTGTTTCTTGGTCTACCTCCGCTTCTTTTGCCCTGGGGGTTCCAGAACAAGGACTGCCTTGTAATGCTATCAACAGGTTTCCTCAGTGTGTCCTATCCATCGCCATCATCTTCTTCTCATCTCTTGTTCCACTGGCACTTGTCTAGTTCTTGTCATCAGTTCCACGTTGGTAACCTTGTCATACCATTTTAATCCCTCTATTCTACGCAAGCACCCATTTATGAAAGTCTGTAGCGTTTTGGTAGTTGTCTTTGTTGTTCTCCATGTTTCAGAGCCATACAATAGGACTGACTTCACATTTGAGTTGAAGATTCTTATTTTCGTGTTGGATCCGATTTCTCTTGATCTCCATATATTTCCCAATGCAAAGAAAGCTCCTCTTGCTTTTTGTATTCTTACTCGTATTTTGATATCACTGTCTGTCCCTCCAACTTTGTCTATATTGCTGACACGATATGTGTACGATTCTACATCTTGTATTGGTGCTTCTTCAAGTTCAGCCCTGTTATCATTACCTGCATTTATTTTCATTATCTTTGTCTTTTCCCTGTGTATTTTTAGACCCAATTGCTGTGACCTCTCATCGAGTGTTTTCAATTTGTCCTGCATCTGATTACGGTTATGGGACAGAAGAGCTAAGTCATCAGCAAAATCCAGATCATCCAACTGCTTAGTCAGAGTCCATTGGATTCCATTTCTGTTGAGTGTTGCCGATGTTCTCGTAACCCAGTCTATTGCTAGTAAGAAAAGAAATGGAGACAAGAGGCATCCCTGTCGCACTCCTGTTCTTATCCCAAACGGTTCTGTAAGCTGTTCTTCTTCATGAAGAACTCTGCATGTCATGTCTTCATATGTGTTCTTTATTAAATTAATGATCTTCAGGCGAACTCCATAAAGCCTCATCAATTTCCAAAGTGATTCTCTGTCTACACTGTCAAATGCCTTTTCGTAGTCCACAAATCCGATGTATAGTGGTGAATTCCATTCCAGACTTTGTTCAACTATTATTCTCAAAGTGGCTATCTGGTCTGTACAGGATCTGTTTTGTCGAAAACCTGCTTGTTCATCTCTCAGTTTCTTGTCTATGGACTCTTTTAATCTTTCATGGATAATCCTGTTTAATACTTTTCCTGGCACTGAAAGTAACATTATTCCTCTATAATGTGTGCACTTTTGTAAATTTACCTTCTTAGGCAACTTAACCAGATATCATTCCTTCCATTCTGCTGGTATCTCTTCCTTTTCCCAGACTTTACCAAGTAATTTATATAACATCTCTGTAGCTGTGTCGAGATCTGCTTTGATGGCCTCTGCTGGAATGCCATCAGGTCCAGACGCTTTTCCATCTCTTAGAAGCTTTATGGCTTTCTTTATTTCTTCATTCGTTGGTCTTTCACCGTTAATTTGTAGCTCTTCTTCTGCTGGCTGGATGTCCGAGGGGTTTTGTGGAGCTGGTCTATTGAGAAGGTCCTCAAAATATTCTGTCCACCTCTTCATTTGCTCTTATATATTGCTGAGCAGTTTTCCATTCTTGTCTTTTATGAAGCAACTTGTTTGCTTATATTTCCCCGTTAGCTTCATTGTGCTGTTATACAGCTCTCTCATATTCCCTTTGGCTGCAGCATCTTCTGCCTCTCTTGCCAACTCCTCAATTTACTTCCTCTTGTCTCTTTTGATACTTCTTTTTACTTCTTTGTTTGCTTCTGTGTACACTTCTTGAGCCTTGGCTTTGGAACTTCTGGTTTTGCTTGTGTTTAAATCTGCTTTCTTGTTTTTCCTGTCTTTTATCTTATTGATGGTTTCTTTTGTTATCCATGCTTTTTGTTGTCGTTCCCTTTTCACCAGTATTTCTTCACATGTCTCATTCCATACCGTTTTGATTTGCTGCCAATAGTCTTCTGTATTCTCTACATCTTCCAGCTGTTGGAGCACTTGGAATTTGTTGGATATTGTGACCGCAAATTTGTCTCTTGTTTCTTGATTTCTTAGATGTCCTACATTAAATTGTTGTCTATAATTTTGCATTGCTGCATATCTCTTGAGTTTCATTTTTACTTTGGCTATCTAACAGAAGGTGGTGGTCTGATGCCACATCAAATCCTCTATATACCTTTACATCCTGCAATGATGATCTAAACTTCTTGTTTATGCATATATGATCAATCTGATTTTCTGTTCTATGGTCTGGGGATATCCATGTTGCCTTGTGTATTCTCTTATGTGGAAACATGCTTCCTCCTATAGCCTGTTGATTTGAAGCACAGAAGTTTGAGAATAGTTCCCCATTTTCATTCATTATTCATAGCCCCTGTTTTCCCATGACTTCTTCAAAGCCGGTGTTGACTGTACATATCTTTGCATTCATGTCACCCATCAAAATTGTGATGTCTCTTCTTTTTACTTTTTTCCATAATTTCCTGTAGTCTAGTATAAAATGCTTCTTTCACAGACTCTTCTTTGTCATTAGTTGGTGCATAACATTGGTTGACATTTATATTTATTTTCTTTTTAGCTGTTTTAAAAGAACTGTTATTATTCTGGATCCAACGGCTTCCCATTCAATGAATGCTTTCTGTGCTTCTTTAGATAACATAAGAGCTACCCTTCACTGGGGTGTGAACTTTCGTCTTCAATGTCCTGAGGACAGCACCAATTCACCTGTGATGAGTTTCTTCCTGTCTACTTCCTATTTTCTTTAATTGACTTGTCCATGTTTGTTGAAGTTTTTTTTCTGGTTTAAATTTTTTACAGGATGGGGTACCGGCCCCATGCCCAACCCTCCTTGGTCGCTTTCTACGACATGCTTGGCAAGGAACAGTGTTACTATTCTTTGTTCCCCTTTCGGGCCCCGGTTACAGCCGGGTGGTACCTATCTGTACCGTCAGTGAAACTCTATAAATTTATATATGTATTTACGTGTGTGTGGTGGTCTATGATATTCTCTCCGGGTGATATTTATAAGAATGAAGCACTGATGAACAATGCAAACGTAAAGATGAAAAAAAATGTTACATATCAAACGTGGGGCAACATTTAAAATTTGACACGATGAAATTTGAGAAAATAAACGTGTGCGCCGGACAATAACAATGCCGTATCAGGTAGCTTCCTATTCCAACATTTGCTACCCTTCAGATAAGACAGAGAAAACAATTTTTTTCTGTCACCGAGACACGTCAGAAGTGAGTCCCCGGACAACGTTGCAAACGTTGTCTTCATTAGATTTGATTTAGTTCAAAGAAAATATAGGAGGACAGAACCCGACTTTTCTTATCACTATCTGGACCTAATCGCCAGAGCAATTTGTTACCCATTGTTCACGAGTCCATCTTGCCACAGATTTTTATGGCAGCCCGGCTGGGCTGTGCTTGACTGGGATTGTCTACCAGGTGGTACGTATCGGTGTTCTCTTTTGACAATAAGGTACATCTCTGGTGGCCTATCGGGCAAATCTGGTACACTGATAATTGTTGGATAGTATTATGTCACAGACTGAAACTATCTGGTGGAATACTCTTGAAAATAAAGCTAGCGTATTTACTAGCCAGGTCTTAAATAGTTTGAATAAACTTAAACGATTAAATTTTTTGAAACAGTCGTCGTACTTATTCCTGACAATAAGGTCTTTAATATTGGAACATGCGCCCTAATATAATCGACGGTCCCAGTGAGTAGGGTGAATGCAAGCGTCTCGCCAAAATCAGGCACAATTTAATTTTTTTAAGAAATTGAAACAGTGCGCGCAGGAGAGCTTAAAAAGTAAACTTAATAACGTAGATAGAACAATATCTTTTGAGAGTTTACAGCAAAATTAAAATAATAATTCATGATTGTGCAGTGTGGTATAAGTCATTTAAAATCATATTTTTTTTTTCTCCATTGTACACTTGAGAAAATACAGTAGGGCGTCGTCAACATATGGCTTCATGCAATTTTTGCCATCTTTTTAACCCCCACTCCGTCCCATTGTCATATTTCGTCACAAAAAAAACCCAGAACCCCCCTCCCCCACCCCCCACCCCCCATGTGACATCACACATCTCTTACACCCCTCCCCCCATTTTCCCATACTATTTCCTATAATACCGAAAATTAACAGTCGAATGTAAAATAGTTAACTTGTTAAAATAGTCTCTTGTTTGTCTGTCCCTGACGAAGGCCTTGTGGCCGCAACGTAGGTTTTTCTTGTCCTTTCTCCTTGTAAGACGTATTACTATTTGTTTTTTTCCCCCATTCAACCGTATTACCCCCGTCTTACGGCAGGTTGGAAACACGGTGGCGTCATGCCACAGTATACCCAGCTGTAAATGGATACCTGACTCTGCTCATAAGTTAGGAAAGGTAAAGTCAGCGAGAAGGGGAACTGATTACCCCACCTCTTAGTAGTCGCCTTGTACGACATGATGAGAGAGCAGTACTTCTATCTTATCTCCAAACTCAACCTAGTATTGTAAAGTCTATAACTCTTCACTCCGCTACGGCAGTATTGACTGTGAGACGACCTTTTTATTTATCTACTTATGAAAGTTTGAAGTTTATTGGTTGTCTTTGTTGTTCGCCATGTCTCAGGGCCATACAGCAGGACTGACTTGACATTTAAGATGAAGATTCTTAATTTAGTGTTGGATTTTATTTCTCTTGATCTCCATGTGGTTTCTAATGCAATGAAAGCTATTCTTGCTTTTTTGTATTCTTATTTTGAAATCATTGTTTGTCCCTTCAACTTCTACATTATACCAAGATATGTGTATAATTCTACTTCTTGTAATAGTGTTTCTTCAAGTTCAGTCTTGTTATTATTTCTTGCATTTATTCTCATTATCTTTGTCTTTTCAATGTGTATTTTCAGACCCACTTGCTGTGACATTTCATACAAGACAAAATGAAAATACTCGACACGAGGTAAGAAAATAATACATGAAAGAAATGAAGGCTTTGTTACACGTTTTAGCACCCGTGTCGGGACCCTGTCTAAACTGGTCGAACTGGGCCAGGGGTCTTCCTAAAGCTGGCCCTTTATGTATCAAAATATTGTCTAGAATAGAACAATATGACTGCTATGACTATCATTAATGTGGAACTGATGATTAGAACAAGACACGTTTCAGTGGAACAAGAGATGAGAAGAAGACGCTGGCGATAGATAGGACACACATTGAGGAAACCTGTTGATAGTATTACCAGACAGTCCATGTTTTGTAATCCTCAGGGTTAGAAGTCCATGTTCTGTAATCACCAGGGTTAGAAGTCCATGTTTTGTAATCACCAGGGTTATAAGTCCATGTTTTGTAATCACCAGGGTTACAAGTCCATGTTTTGTAATCACCAGGATTAGAAGTCCATGTTTTGTAATCACCGGAGTTAGAAGTCCATGTTCTGTAATCACCAGGGTTAGAAGTCCATGTTTTGTAATCACCAGGGTTATAAGTCCATGTTTTGTAATCACCAGGGTTACAAGTCCATGTTTTGTAATCACCAGGGTTAGAAGTCCATGTTTTGTAATCACCAGGGTTAGAAGTCCATGTTTTGTAATCACCAGGGTTAGAAGTCCATGTTTTGTATTCACCAGGGTTAGAAGTCCATGTTTTGTAATCACCAGAGTTAGAAGTCCATGTTTTGTAATCACCAGGGTTAGAAACGAGACCAAAAAAACACACGGAGAAAAGAACTGGAGACAGAAATAAAAGAGATGAGGAAAACAAGGAACGATTTTGATCTGTTGGCGCGTGACAGGAAGACTTGGCTTTAGTTTATTGAAGGCATATACGCCATAGAGGGCTGAAGTGTACTGATGACTATCACCTACGTAACTCATGACACTTGATGAACAAGAAAAAAGAAACTTTGACAGGGATTGTTCTAATATTTCATTTTAATGTACAGTTATCTTAGTTTATTGGCTGACTTTTTTCTTGTGTTTAGTGTCATTTGCAATTGCAGTGGCGTAACTACCGTCTGGGAGGAACAGGCATGTCCTTTCACCGAGTGGGTCCAGGAAAGTAGAGGTCAGAAGGGACCTTGCCTTGACATAGCCTATACCCTTTTCATTTCCAACGTTCCTATGTTAAACGTCATAGCGTTTCCAAGTTTCTGGAGACAGAAATGAAAGAAGTAAAGAAAACTTGGACAGATCTTGAGCGGATGGTATAGGACAGGAGGACCTGACACACATTTGTAGAAGGCCTATGCTCCTTGGGGAGCTAGGGTGATGATGAAGTAATTAGTTACATATTTTATACAGATTTTCCGCATATTGATAATAATATAAACAGATGTAACTGTCAGGAATATACGACATATCTGTATAAAACATATGTCAGGAATGTGACAATGTATAAACAGATGTAGCTGTCAGGAATATCCGACATATCTGTATAAACAGATGTAACTGTCAGGAATATGCGACATATCTGTATAAACAGATGTAACTGTCAGTAATATACGATATATCTGTATAAACAAATGTGACTGCCAGGAATATACGACATACCTGTATAACATATGTAACTGTCAAAAATATACGACATATCTGTATAAACAGATGTAGCTGGTAGGAAGAATATACGACATATCTGTATAAACAGATGCAGCTGGTTGGATAAATATACGACATATCTATATAAACAGATGTAACTGTCGGAAAGAATATACGACATATCTGTATAAACCGATGTAGCTGGTAGGAAGAATATACGACATATCTGTATAAACAGATGTAACTAATTTATCATGACTATCAAAGCCTTTCAGCTCCCTTAGGAATACAAGTCTTCAACAAAATGAAACCCTTGGCCATCTGCTCCAGATTTGTCCATGTCATCTTTAACACTTTTATGTCTGTCTCCAGAAACTGGGATATGCTCTGACGTTTAACACAGGCATACAAAAAAGGTAATCCCAAAGCAAATACTGCCGTAGCGGAGTGAAGTGTTAGAGATGCCACTATACTAGGTTCAGCATCGAAAGGTGGGGATGACCAGTTCCTTTCCTTGCTGCCGTTTCCTTCCTAACTCGAGCAAAGTTAGGTACCCATTTACAGCTGGGTAGACTTGAGCGTGATGATGATACCGTGCATAACCCGGTACCTTTGCGGTGAAAGACCAACGCTCTAACCACTCTGCCAATCGGGTGCTCTAATAAATTAAAACGATACATGTATAAAGGCGAGGATGCTGTCCCTACCACTTCTTTACTACCTGATCCACTGTAAAAAGTATGAACAACAAAGGCTTGAATTAAAAACTTACTATAGAAATCACAATATAGACTTGACAAGTGATAAGGTTTTAAGTATAGATGCCCCAAGAGATGCCCAATCAATAGTTAAAAGATATATACATAAAAGAAAGGAAAACATATAAGGTTAGTAACCAAAAACAACGAAAAAAAAACTTACTAACTACTCATAGGACAAGGAAAGACAACAAAGTATGAAATAAAAAAATAAAGACAACTCAAAAAGAACAAATACTAATACATGGTAAAACCAAGTGTAAAGGACAATAGTTATCAAGAAACAATACAAAAGAGAAAATAAAATGGACAAATACTTCGTACTAATATAAATTGAAATCAGCAACTGCTAAAGACAATAGCTATTTAAATTGAATACAAAATTAAAAATAAAGCAACATTGAATACCCTAATTATAACCAAATCTTAGGTTAAACAGGGTAGACCAAGATGGTGGACGAGCAGAGGCAATAATGGTCAGCTGTTAAGTGCCCTCTCTCCATCCATCACCATTTTAAAAGAAGAAAAGAAACCCTTCCACTTATTACTTCTCCCTCACGCACCAACCCCCAACAAGTTCTGTCGTAAGCTTGTGGTCACGTCATCGAATTGGCCTTTTTTGTCATTTGTTGGCAGTATGACATGACCAGGTGGGACATGCGTGTTGCGTGCGATCGCCTGGACGCTTGACCAGTCAGTGGGAGGGATCATGTTTTTGTTTGCCAATTGTTTTCACGCTCGCGTTGCGTAGAAAATGATTGGCTTACAACTTCTAATTGTTTCTATTTTAAATAGGCAAGTGCAAACAAGATTTTGTTATTCTTGACTTTTTACCTTGCATCTAGCAGTACTTCGTTGCTTGTGAACAGTTCAAAAGTCGTACTTTGTGTAACTCAATGGTATTCTTTAGCAAAAGGATATAATACAGCAATTTATTTGCAGTCTCATTTGTGTGGACACGAACTCAAGTTTTCACAGCGTCATTGCGATATCTACTGTCTGTAAGTATTCTAGCACCTTACTTTAACAAACCCACTTTAATGCCGTATACTCCGTATATTAACGAGATCCGTGAGACATTTTATTCAATCAAGAAAGTAACTGTTAAATGTCTGATAGCAGTGGAGTGTACGGTTACATCTGATGATCGGATGTTCTCTTAGCTGCAAAAGTAAAAATTAACAAAATTTTGTAAAAGAAAGGGTAGATACATGGAATTTGTGATCAGTCTTAAGTCTGAACATATAAATAGACAATCTGTTTGTGTCGAATGACCCCTCCTAGTGATCAAATGACCTGTTTGATAAATATCCTATCATTATCGGCGACGCAAGGAATACATGAATGAAGGGGTGTGGGAGAAGGACTTTATTTCAGAGTTAAGATAGTCACGTTAATATTTGTTTAATATTCTTTCTTTCTATTGATATGTCTGTCTGTCTATATGTTTTTCTGTCGGTGAAGGATTTTATTTCAGAATTAAGATAGTCACGTTAATATTTGTTTAATAATCTTTCTTTCTATTGATATGTCTATGTTTTTCTGTCGGTCTATCTGTCTTTCTATGTTTGTCTTTCTTCATCCAAAATGGAGATAGCTTCAGACTGTCCGGTGTGCTACATATTACTCCTACCGTCTTCAGTGACACCACACAACGAGTAGCGTTTAATGAAGATATAAGTAGTTTGATTCAATGAACTACGGTGGATATCAAAACAAAATTGAATTTTCACTGTTTTATTTATTTAAATTGCACATAAAGATGTGTCGGAAGTTGAACAAATCACCCTTAACTGTAGAAAAAGTTTTACAAAAAGACAGATCTTGAGAACAAACGCAATACAGTGAAATCGTACATAGTGAATCAAGTATATAAATAAGTATTTAACATTTAGTAAACGTACAGAAGTCTACCCAGCTGTAAATAAGCACTTGATTGTTCTTGAGTTCAGGACAGAAAAAGCAGCGAGTAAGAGAATTGATCACTCCAACCTTTTGATGCTGGACATAGTATAGTGAAGTCTCTAACACTTCACTGCTCTATAGTAGTATCTACCGTTACCTTTAAAAGTATAGTAAGAACGTGGGTCCCGGGGGGTCTCTGAGGAGACAGAGAGACTAGAACTAATGCGCCCTGTGACATGTAGTACAAAGCAGCTAGTTTCAGGTTGTGTATGGGGTTAACAACCTAATCATGTCTAACAAATTGCTACAAAAACAACTGCTGCTAGAGAACATACATGTTTTGGTGCAGGCTTGTTGTATGGATGCCAGGTGTAGTGGTGACTGTATGGATGCCAGGTGTAGTGGTGACTGTATGGATGCCAGGTGTAGTGGTGACTGTATGTTCTAGGGAACAATCTGGGAAATGATGATGATTATTATCATATATCTTGGCAGCAATAAAGACAAAGATGGACGGACATTCAGTTTTATAAACATAACAATACTGAAGGCAAAGGCATGTTCACGGAATGTGGGAAAGAAATTAAATCGAACACAAAAATAAGAATATTGAACTCTAATGTCAAGTCAGCCCCATTGTATAGCTGTGAAAAATGGAGAACAACACAATCAACAACCAGTAATTTACAGACTTTCATAAAGAAATACTTTCTTCGAATATAGAAATCGAATTGATACCAGAATATCCCCAATGTAGAGCTGATGATAAGAACCACACAAGCGCCATTAGAACAAGAGATGAGATAGGAACCACACTGAGAAAACGTATGGATAGTATTACAAGGCGGTCCTTGTTCTAGAATCGTCGCCAAGGTGAGAGATCTACAAAAATACCAAGATGAGAGAGATATAAAGGTAACATAAAAGACATAGAGAATCAAAATGGAGAGATGAGAAAGATATGGAAAGAACTTTAGCTGACGGCACGGAACAAGAGGATTTCGACGTGAGGTAGTTGAAAGCCTTTGCTCCACGAGGAGTTGAAAGGTAATGGATGACTATTAACAATATCAACTTAAACGCAAATTTGATACAAGTTTCATGTTACCAGAAACCATTGCATAATGACTGTGAAACGAAATATAAAGAAATTTAAACAGGTCGAAAGTAAATACATCAAAGAACCTGAACAGCAACAAAATATAATTTAGTACAGCTGATATCAGGACGAAAGTTATGCGTTGATAATATGGGAAGGAAAGGCAACACAAACAATGTGAAATTTTCACCTGCCAGAACAGAAAACGCTGAAAACATTTCAAGTACCGGTAGTTTACACAATTTCAATGTGCCTTCTAGAAACAAGACAAGTCTTTATAATTACAAGCCATCGCTGATTGAACATGGTATTTTCATTCACTAAATAAATAAATAATAAATAATGTTAAAATTATTATTATTTTTCCTTGTGCTCTCTACGGAGCGTGGAGCTACCGCAGTAGCGGGTCTCCTTACAATAAGCCTGTACCAAGCAGTCACGTTTCTTGCAGCGGATTTTTCTGAGACAATTTTCTTTACAAGATGCGATTGCCAGCTTCACACACATCCTCATTTTAATCACTTTTGTACGACGTACCCGAGGGTGAGGTAATCTTATTCTTTGTCTCTTTAGAGACCTGCGGGAACTACAAGGGTGAAAAACAACTTTTTTATTTGTTCTGGGTTTTTTTTTAAATACATAAATTGTTTTTTCACACATGGGACATCTATTTCCACAGTATTTTGTGCGTTTATACTTCTGCAAATGCTATGTTACCTACTTACTCAGTCGTTCCTCTTCTAACCTGAAATGCAGAGGTTTGACAGAGAGAACGTCATACTGTCCTATCGGCGGTCTTCCTTCTGTCATGGTTCCAATCTAGTCCTTGTTCCTTCAAGGATTGTATAATGGTGTCATTCCAGCGAACTCTGGATCGCCATGGAGGTTTGAATCCTTGGCTCTTAGATTCCTATATTTGTCGTGGTAGCCGATCTTCTTCCATTTTGCATACATGGCCAAACCATCGTGGTTGAGACTGTTCTACGTGGGTCTGTAGGGGCTGGGTTTTGAGACCTCGCCGTATCGTCTGCTTGCGTACTTTTGTCTCTTCTTGTTACTTCAACCACCTTCCTCAGAAAGATTTATTTCTGAGGTTTGGAACTGGCTTTTGTGGGTTGTAGTCAATGCCCAATAAAATATAGAAATGGCTAGTAACATCGCGGTAATGGCAATTGCGATGTTAATTGCCTTCATTATATTTGTATTGAATGTTATCTTTCGTCTCTCCCTTTTGTATTTTATCTAATTATTTGCTGCCCAGTGTAGATATCTGGGGCATTTGAGTAGACAAACACAAATAATAGGACTTCTTTACCTCAGGCACTTGGTAAGAGTCAACTAATATTAGGTGTTCATTAGACTGACAATCTCATTATGTAGAACACATTGCTACTTAAACTAACACCGTTCCTACAGCACGTGCATATTTTGATGCTGTATTTCTGCAAAAATAGACGAGTTGTAGTGGTGGTTTCGTGCTCCAAATGAGAGAAAAGAAAGTTGATGGTAATGATAACTTGAGAGTTGATGGTAATGATAACTTGAGAGTTGATGGTAATGATAACTTGAGAGTTGATGGTAATGATAACTTGAGAGTTGATGGTAATGAAAACTTCACTTCTCCTCCCTCATGGAATTTAAAAATCGACTTAAAAATCTATATTCCTGGACAGCTAAATATTTGCACATTAAGAACATTTTCAGAATACGTGTCGTCAATCAGTAATTGTGATAAACGAGCGCAAAGGCCTTATTGCTCTATCTTTTCCTACATCTTTCGTATTGTATTTTCTCCGACATCTGCTCTTTCATCTCATATGTGCGACCCACATTTGCTATTTCATCGTTGTGATTACTCGCGACCGGTATCTAGAGAACCACATTTGTTCTTTCATCGGGGGAAATAAAAGTCCTTTGATTGAGTCGCCATGCCCGACATTATCGTTTGAAGCCCACATTGCATCGTGATAAATCTGGTAAAAACACATATGGTCATCCTAATCAAACATCGGGGCATGCTGTAATTTGTGTGACACCACATTGGACGCCCAGCTTGGCCAGGTGACTTCCAGAAATATATAATACCGCATAATCTACTAGAGTGAGGCAGTCCAGTTTTTTACCTTGTGAGGAAGAGATTAAACCCAAAAACGCATAGCCTAATATACGTATTTATTCAGAGTGGATGATAATTCAGTTCTGTGATTAATTGTGTTCTTAAAGGATTTTGCGAAGGGAAAAGAAGGTTAGTAGATCTTATACTTATTAATACATTTTCTTATTTTTGTTTATTTTAACCTCACAGCTAAAATGTGCGAAAGATAAAGTTTCAAATAATTCTTGGCATAACTGATTAATAAAATCAGAAGATTTTCCTAGAAGATGATAGGAGGTAATTAATAGTTCATATTTCACCTTTATCATCATCACAGTCTCCCATGCGCACACACTCTCATGCACAAGATATTTAACATCATTAGAATTGAACTCAGAGAGAGAGAGATGAATAATGAGCAGTAGTTTAAATGAAAGTCAACCAGTGATGTTAAATGTGAAAACTTACGAAGACTTTTGTGTGTCTTCAGTTCATCATAAGTCTGAGTCTACACGCAACGTGTCTGACGTCTAACCAGAAATAAGTTATAAAAAACGGACATTTGGCTAGCAGAATTCGCCATAGGACATCTTTCATTCCTCAATTAAAAAGGAATATTGTCTCACCCACAAGTCATAAGGTGGACGCAGCATTTTTCGTCACCATATACTGCTTGCTCACAAGTTCAATACAGAGTTATCACAAGTTCAATACAGAGTCATCATAAATTCAAATCACTCGAAAGATCATTATTATCTGAAGTCAAGCAAAAGAGCTCAAAAGAGGAATCGCATATTTATAGCAAGTGCAACACCCTCTTAAGCGCATTCTATGAAGCAGACTCGAAAGTATATGAAACACGACTACATACGCAAGATTATGAGTCTACATATCACTAACATTTCGTGAAGATATCCAGTCTGACCAGTAACGTCGGGAGATTAGACAACAGACCTTTTGTTCATATGACAGCTATTAACTGTTGATCAACACTACAGAGATATACTCAAACAGTGAAGGAATATACATAGATATCTCGTCAGCGTTCTCCGTACGACAACAGTATTCATCAGAACGTCCTCAGCTTAGAGATACCCCACTCGACATAACGTATAACAACTTGGGACATTTTATGCATACATGTGAATCCTCATATCTAGGAGAAGCATTTAGTGACACATGGACTGTGTAGAGTATTCACCATTTTGGTAACACGTATCATATCACATCATCATTTCACTTTACACCAGTTCATTCTTAATTAACTATTACTTAATTAACTGTAATTTTATTATCTCATCTGTGTGTTTTGTGTGAATCGTCTTTCACCATCATCACGTTCTAACCATTACTAACCCTATATGTGTGGATATTTCATTAATAAACCCAACGATCGGTTGAGCATTATCAAGAGTTTGTTAATGTATCACTCGTGCTGTCGGTGTTACATATTCACCTATAGGAACCTTTCTCTACTCAGATGAGGTTGGGGGCTTTTTCTTTACGGGATCTAAGGGCAGAAGCTAAGGTCGTGGGGAAACAGAACTCTTTCCATACTTAATTAGAAAACACTGTCTAGTGGAAAGCATTCGCATTCCTGTCTTCTTGTCCCTATCTCGAATAGGTCTTTATTCTTTCTTAACGAGCCAATTTCTAGAGACCTTATATCTATATCTCATAGACTATTCCTGGCAAAAACTACTGTAGTAGTTGCCCCAGTGACTCACCACACGACAAGTAACAACCTAGAATCATAACTGCTAATGATTGTCGTTGAGATAAACTGATTAAGAGCGGTGACTGCGTGGGGCAGCAGTTATCAACACTTCTGTAAATGCATGCAAGTAACCCGCCAAAGCACTTTTTTAAAAAGGAGGAGGGAGGGGTATACTTATTCTGCTCTCATTCTGCTGCATATCCTGATGACGTCACTATCTCTCCTGTGGTAATTTCATTCTTTTTTTTTTTTTTTTTTTTAGTACGCCCGCTACTACTGGAGGCGAAATCTCTTGTTAATATGTCTAACCTGAGACTGATTTTATGTGAGTATCCCTTTTTTCTATGTACACTGACTAGGGTTCTCTCGCCATTCAGGCAGATACTCGCCGATTTCGGAGGTACCCATTAGAGTTGGGTCGGCTCAGGAGCCGTTCAGGTTATTCCAGTCCCTGGTCGACGAGACTGCTTCAAAAGTCTTCGCCGGGGCTCGAATTAATCCAGTCCAAGTCCTGGTCGACGATATTCTTTCAAATGTCCTAGCCAGGGCTCGAACCTGGATCAAACAATCGCCAGCACAGTGGGTTAACCACTACACCAGCGCGACTCTCGTAATTTCAATCCATTTCAACTTCATTGAATCTTTGAAATCAAACTTGTTATGGCTTATGGTCAATGCACAATGAAAAAGAAAATTGTCTGAATATTTCTAGCACACTGAAAAGTGCACCATAAAAAGCGTGTTATTTTAATTGGTGTTCAATTTAGATTTCACGGTGCAATGTGCTTTTCAGTACTTACCAGAAAAGCTGGCAAGACTGTTTCATTGTTTGATTCATGTGTTTCAGTTAGACAATTAGTAATGTTGGAATTTTCCAGTAGACTTTATTTAACAGCAAGAAGTATGAGGGAGAAGGGGCGCACGTGAAACCACCAGCCTCAGGCGCCGAATGCTCTAGCGCGGGTTCTGAATGTAGCTTTGGCCATTAATATTATCTTCTTAATTTGTGCCTCACATCTGTCGTCTTCTGTTATTATTTTTCTAAGATATGAGACACTCTTGACTTGTTCCAGGATTTTCCTATTTATCCTCACCGATGGCATGTAGTCTGCTTGACTACTTTCTATCCGATGCTTTAATGAGTCATTAAATGACTGAAATTAATAGGTCTGTTTTTTTTTTTTTTTTTTTTTTTTTAATCTATTTTGTCTTGTATTCTCCAAACTTTTACTTAAAAAATCATCAGATGTTCTTTTTTTAGAAAAACAAAAAGGTGACGGGATTCGAAACTTTTTAAATTCTTTAAGAACTGTATGATTCGGCGCTTCGCAGCACGAGCTGATATACTAAGAAAGTTTTCTCCTGGGTGACCTAGCATATAAACTTATTATAATGACGCCTGTGTCCAATATACATGGCACTACCGACATGATATAAGGTGAAAGCATACAGATAGTGCGAGTCTTTTTATGATCAATGCCAAAGAAACTGCCTCATGATTTAATATAATCTTACTACGGTACGGTACTTCTTAGTTTCTTATGACCACGTCCAACAAGAAAATGTTCGTTTATTTGCACTTCGCTTTTCTCTTTCATCATTTTCCTTTGCACTTCTTATAGAGCACGGAGTCACCACTGTAGTTGGTTCCAAAGTAAGAAGCCTGCACCAATCATTGACATGCTCATACAGCAGTGATTTCTGTGATGAGATGACCAACCACCCATGATCACTTTCATATTAGTTCCCTTGTACGACATGCTTGAGGATGCAGTAATCCTATTATATCTTTCTTTCTTTGGAGACACACCCCCCCTCCCCCCACATAAACTACACAGGGAATATGTGTATGTAAGTATATATATATATTCTTCTTCTTCTTCCGTCCTTAGCCACCGACCGTCAAAGCAGTCAGTGGCCATTACGCCTAGTGGCGTCTTAGGGCAACAGCAGATAGGTTTTCTTTGCCATTGTTTCCCATCACGCCTATTGGCGTCTTTAGGGCAACGGCAAATCAATCCATTTGCTGTCGTTTCCGTAATCGAAGTGACTGGCAAACGGGTGATCAGCCCGTTGGTATATATATATATATATATATATATATATATATATATATATATATATATATATATATATATATATATATATATATATATATATATATATATATATATATATATATATATATATATATATATATATATATATAGTTTTTTGTTTTGTTTCAGGTGCCTTCTCATTCAGTACTACGAGCTCCCAACAGCTGTCTTGGCTCAAAATGAGAACAGATAGGTAAGTAAATAGTCTGTTGCAATTATACCAAACCAGTATGAGACCCAATTTCTTTCATTTCAACTTTGCAAAAGTTTTGCAGACTTTCAGAAGGCAACAGTTGTAGTGTTTTAAGGGGTTTAACAAATATGGAGAAAATATCAAAGACAAAATCACCAGTTCTAGTATGGGGTCGTCACATATATGACGTCATATGTGAATGACCCCTATGGCAAGGTCATAATACGGAACTGATGACAAAAAAATAGAGAAAACGTCAGAAAAGTGCCAGTGGAACAAGAGATAACAATAAAACGCTGGAGATAGATAAGACACACATTCAAGAAAGCTGTTGATAGCATTGTCACGAAGTTCTTGGTCTGGAATGACCAGAGTAAGAGAAGCAGAGGTTAAACCAAAACACGCAAGGGAAGATAACTGTAGACAAATGAAAATGATTAAGAAGACATGGAAAGATCGTGAGCTGATGGCACGTGACAGAACGTGAGCTGATGGCACGTGACAGAACGTGTCTTACTTTTGATGAAGGCCTATGCTCCTTGGGGAACTGAAGGGTAAAGAACACACACACATACACAGAGATAGAAAGAGAGAGAGAGAGAGAGAGAGAGAGAGAGAGAGAGAGAGAGAGAGAGAGAGAGAGAGAGAGAGGGGAACGAACAAAGCAAAAGACATTCACCTACATAGAATTAACTCACTACTAGCTAAGGCATACTCTGAAAAATTTTTTTTATTTACATCAGTAGAAACTTTCATGTGGTCAACCATTAGGGTGAAATAACTTTCATACGGTCTACCTATAGGCTGAAATAATAACTTTTATGTAGTCTACCTATAGGCTGAAATAATAACATTTATCTGGTCTACCAATAGGCTGAAAGAATAACTTTCATGCGGTCTACCAAAAGGCTGAAAAACATAACTGTTATCTCTCTACTCTTGACAACCAGTGAATTAAGTCTTCAGCAGAATGCTGAATGGATAAGGCTGAGGATGGAAAGAAGACAGGCACGAGAGGCAGCCTTGCTTGCAAAGCTGACGTCCCATGACTTGTCACCTGAAGATCACGATCTTCCTCTGAGTAAGCAACCTGTAAAGTTTATGTCGTTTTTGTCATAAGTAAAGTCATTTATTATCACTGTTTCAGTTTTTGTTTAAACCACTGTTGCCGTCTTGAGTTTATTTAGGTAGCTTGTATAATAATTGAGAACATTTTAAAAAATTACATCCATTCATCCATTATCTCTATGGTCCTCCTCATGCATTATATCCTATGTTGTATTGCCTAAAACAGCATTTGTCCTCTTCATTTTTCCTGTACGAAATGTGTCAACATATCATAGTAAAGAACATTACGGTACTTGAAGTAAAATATGTGAGCAGTCAGAGTGGTGAACAACAATACAGAAATTGACTGCACTAAGACTTTATACATTGATGTTGTGAAAATTGGGTAATTGGTTTTTGTCAGGGATGAGTTACAAGATGAGAATATACAACAGAAAGGGACAGCTAGACCTAATATGCTTTCACCCTGAGGCCGGTCAACTAATCTCAGCGCATAAAATGACTTGAATGAAGCCACTAGAGTAAATTTCAGATCTGAATTCAAATATAATCTTCCCAAAATTAAATGGGTTATTTCTTATTATTTATGGAAACAAAATGATTAACAGAGATAAAACTTGTATCTACCATATTAAAGCTGAAGACACATTCTGAATAAATATTTATTTTGATTATATACATCTAGACAGTTGACAACAGGGATTATATATTGCAAGAAATGTCGGTTAATCTTTACTTTTGCTTTCTTCAGATGAGGAAATAGCCCATAATATTATAGCCTGGGCAGGACTACTGCTGCGCAAAGATGAACAGTATGAGATGGCTGAGGTAAGGGATCTATGAAAGTTAGAAAATTACAATTGAAAAAACAAAAATCATATTTAGAAATGTGCTTGAGTTAATTATGAATCATGGAGGTTGCATGTTTTTAATGCAGGGCTTTTATTATCCTTTGCTGGAGAATTTCTTAACATCATAACTGTTAAAGTGAAGTTACAAAAATAATGCTATGCTTTATAAATTATGAAAGTCTAACTTTTTGGTTGTTGTTTTTGTTGAATACGGACTTTCATAAATAGATGCTTGTGTAGCATGGAAGGTTTGAAGTGGTATGACAAGATCTCTAATGTGGAACTGATGACAAGAACTAGACAAGCACCAGAGATAAGAAGAAGATGCTGGAGATGGGTAGGACACTCACTGAGAAAACCTTTGATAGCATTACCAGACGGTCCTTGTTCTGAAATGCCCAGGGTAATAGAGGTGAAGGAAGACCAAATAACATATTGAAAAGAGAACCGGCGACAGACTTGAAGGGAATGGAAAAGACAAGGAGAGACCTAGAGCTGATGGCACGTGACAGGAAGACTTGGCATAAGTTTGTTGAGGACTTGTGCTCTCTTGGAGAGGTGAAAGATGAAAATATTATAATTATATTTTACATAGTTGACTTCATGGCTACGGAACATTAAATTTCTGAAAATATTTTACAAGCTATTATTTAACTTCACTTGTATGTCACTTTCGTGTCACTTTCAAATCTTGCAATCAATTTTTCAATCACTTCAAGACGAGCAATAGCTCTGAAATTTGGCATAGTTGTGTATTTCCTATGACAATACAATAATCAGTCAACTATTTAATATTGTAATTATGACATTATGAGTAATTACAGTTTTTCGTAAGGAAATGTAAACAAATAATCAAGTTAATTAAAAATTCAAGAGTTGGTGGTGTTCTTAAGAAATGTTAGACCAAATTTACAATAAGTAAAAATATTGTTTGTGTTTTAGAATGTCATAATTTTTCTAACACTAAAAAGAAGAAAATAGAAAAAAAAACATTAAAAATATTTTAAACACACTCTTTTAATGCATTAAAACCAAAAAAATTAAATTTCAAGGAGTTTATAACATCATATTGACAAAAAGCGTGGGGCGCTGATTTTGCACGAAATGAACTTCTGCTTTATACTTCATTAGACACTTATGGATAAATTATATGATAAGCGCTTAAGTGCTACATGCTTTTTGTCAATTTGATGTTACATTTTTTGACAGCAAGCTATAAACTGCATGAAATATTATTTTTGGGTTTTTGAAGTATGTTTTATTGTATAGATGCTAACCTTTTGCATTCCATCCAACTACTCCTAAAGAAAGGCTTCAACCTATTAAGTTTATCTTAACTGTTTAGCCATCACTATATCTCTTCTGTACATTGTTTTTTTTTAATGTACCTAGTGACAATCAATTTTGTGCAGATCACTTAACTCCAGGAACCTTCACTTGTCCATCTTCGCTATACAACTTCAATTAAAATGTAGAAATTTTCTTTAAAAATCCAAATAATCTGTTTGGTTTCACTCTTCTTTATCTGCTTCCTTACAAAAATCCTTCCTTCCACTTGCCGATGTTTTTTCTCCTTTTACCAGATTTTATCACATAATATACGTGAAAATAAAGAAACATGAGCAACATTGTCACATCTATTTTACTAGAAGCAGATATCCAGTCAATGCATGAAGGACAAGAAAGATCAGCAATCTCTTGTTGTGGATGTGCAGAATAAGGATGAAGAATGTTATGGTGCTCACTCTTTTAATGATAATGGGTAAGTTGTATTGTGTCATAAACTTTTAGATGTTAAATATTAACATTTAAACAATTAACCCACGAATTAAAACTGAGATAAATATATATATCCCCCCCCCATATCTACGGCCCTGCCACAATGTACAGTTACTTTAATAATTATTCAATTGTGTATGGCTGAATTTATGATGTCCTCATTGGTTAGGGGAGAAAACAAGTGTCCAGAAAGATCCTTTTCTAGGAAAATTAGCTAATGCACACATAACTAACTTTTAGGGTATCATATTTCAAGGTAAATCTAGGAAAGGAACCATAACGAACAACAGTTAAAACAACTACAAAATTATGTAACCCTTCATCACATCCACTAATTCTTTCTATGGTTTTCCATACAAGCTTCTATGCTTCTAATTCTGCAATTAAAAATAGTTATTTAATTCCTCAATATCCACAGAGAGTTCATTAGATCAAGCCTGGTTACCAGTCAAGAACTTCACAAACCTGGGTCTGAAGACACCTTGATTATGCCTCAATCCTCCCTATTTCAGCCACCAGGCATGGACAAGACTGACACAAAATTGTTAGAGTAAGCAATTACGATTTGTTAAAATCCATTTCTGAATATTAATTTCTTAATGTTTTTAATAAATAAAAATTAGGGGGAAAAGCAGATAGGCTTTCAATGAAATATTTATGTGTTGGCAATTGAATGGTCAGAGCACCAACCAGCAGGCAATGGTTATACAAAAAGTTGTGAGTGACAATAGGCAAGTAATGATCACCTGTTAGAGAACAACATTAAATTTGATGAATCCACAACAAAAGATTACTGGAATTTGGCATCAAATGTAAGACTAGCAGAGACGGACATATGAGAGGATGCATTAGGCGGGTATACAACCAAGGCATTATAGACAATCAACATCATACCCTTTGACGTTTGCTCAGAAAGACTAGGCACCAATTGGTTTTCCCAGATTCCAATGATGTTGATTAAACAATGGTAATAATATCCATTTATTGCCACTAAGTATCAATACATGAAAAGCACAGAGAAAAAGTTTTTTTTTAAGTAACAACGATAAAAAAATCTATTTGAAACACTCATCTGATGAAGAGATCTTACACTGATGATCTATAAATTGTGCAGGCTGCTTTGCTTTCAAGATTTGACTGTGAGAATATCTAAGTGTCAATTAAATAACAAATCTTTTGGGCAATCATTTATACCGGCTACTGGGGTTTCCATTTCTCTTTTAAATCGATGTGGTTGTATTTTCTATTATAAAATAATTGTATGGCCATGTTCTCATTAAATTCAAAATCAGAATTTCTATGTACACATTTTAGAAATTGCCACGAAATTTTGACAAAAGAAAGCAATAAATACAGACTAGATCATTAAAAATACTTCATGCAGTAAGTTATGATTAATGATTTTATTTGAACTTGCCATTTGATTGAAGGTGTTAGCCACATTCATTTGTGTGATATAATGTTTAAAAGCTTTCAATAACACTTGCTTTAATATATTCATCAGCTTATTCTACAACATTCTGGCTAAAAAAGGGCAGATGGATTTAGCAGACAGTGAGCTTGAAGAATACATTGAACTCCTCTCTGAAAAGTCACGAACCAGAATATTTTCCTTTGGTGGACTTGGCAGTTATCTGTGCACTGATCCTCGCTTCAGCATTTCCAAAAATATAGCCAGTATTGTGTCTCCTGGAGATTATCCATGGCAAGAGGAGAAATATAGTTATGGAAATGGCAATCAATTTAACCTGAACCCTGGTGCCAAGGAATTTATTCCACAAAGAGCTAGCCATGCTTCAGTTTTATCTGAAAAGCATGACAGGAATCAGAAAATGTCACCATTTACAAATGTTGCTCTTACGGGAATGGTCGAGCAGTTGTCATTGTTTGGAAATGACAAGAATGATGGCATCCCAGTTGCATTAATAGAGAGAAATGCATATGTCCCTGACCTGTGTTCTCAAACACAACCAGTCACAAACAAGCATGATTCATGGTCATCATATAGTGCTATGGGTAAAACTACCTTAATGTCATCTGTGTGGGGCACATCACCTTACACCCCAATCCTAAAAGCTGTTCATGGTGTTGATGAGGAAAAGGATGATGAGTCTGATTTTTTCTTCACATCTCAGAAGATTACTTCTCCTGGCACACTTCTGGATGATCACACAAGGATGCAACCTGTCAGTGATAAGTCTGCAGCAATATGTAAAGCAGTGTCAGCAACCATGAACCAGGATGCAGATCAGTCTCTTTTTATCCAACCACTGAATGCACCATCAACCTATATGCAATCTCAAGACAGAAGGGTTGAGACTCTGAGCCATGTGTCGTCCAAGTAAGTCTTTTTTTTCCCATATCACTTATAAACAATTATTTTTCTCAGTCAGTTAGCTTGGTCATTATGTTGATGTTCATGTCTTTCAACTAGTTGCTGATATGTTAGCATGGTCAGTAAATATAATAATCCAATAATAATTGTCACGCCCTGTTGAGTAGTGAATGATCTGTTTATTTTGCCTGGCATATTAGCTGCCATTTTTTTTGCATGGTTCTCTCTACCCACAAAGGATATCAGCTCTAATGCAAGTTAGTAGTGTAGGTAGTAGAAACTTCAATTTTTCCATTTAGTACTTGATTTTTTTACGTTATTCAAGCAGACTTAAAATTGTCTTCACAAATGTGAGCTATCCAAGATGCCAGTGAAATATGTTTTGTGTAAAAGTTGTAGTAAAATGACTCTTTAGCCAACTCTATTTCCAAAAAAAAAAACGCTGCTCCGCCCCTGCACACTACTGAGTCTGATAACACCGCACAGCGCAAAGTTAAAAAAAAAAAAACGACCTATTTTTATATATTTAATTCCCGATCTCTTGTGGAACCCATGGAGACTTCTCCCAGAATACCAGTTGAGAAACCCTGCACTAGATAGTATCATTGAGCGTGCAATCTAAAGTGTCAATGACTGTTTGAAACTCTTCTGATCAGTGTATTTTATTTTGATTGTTCCTTTCGCTAATGTCTTTCTGCTTATTTCTTAATGGATTTCAAATTGAAAATTGCTCTTCACTTTGATAATATCTTTCATTCTGTTCTTCTCTTGTTGGTGTCTCTCATCGTGTTAGTTCTTGCCTTGTTGGTATCTTTCATTATGTTAGTTCTTGCCTTGTTGGTATCTTTCTTTATGTTAGTTCTTGCCTTGTTGGTATCTTTCATTATGTTAGTTCTTGCCTTGTTGGTATCTTTCTTTATGTTAGTTCTTGCCTTGTTGGTATCTTTCATTATGTTAGTTCTTGCATTGTTGGTATCTTTCTTTATGATAGTTCTTGCCTTATTGGTATCTTTCATTATGTTAGTTCTTGCCTTATTAGTATCTTTCATTATGCTAGTTCTTGCCTTGTTTGTATCTTTCTTTATGTTAGTTCTTGCCTTATCGGTATATTTCATTATGTTAGTTCTTGCCTTGTTGGTATCTTTCATTATGTTAGTTCATTTGTTAGTTCTTGCCTATTATTTGTATCTTTTTGTTAGTTCTTGCCTTTGTTGTTAGTTCTTGCCTTATTGGTATCTTTCATTATGTTAGTTCTTGCCTTATTAGTATCTTTCATTATGCTAGTTCTTGCCTTGTTTGTATCTTTCTTTATGTTAGTTCTTGCCTTGTTGGTATCTTTCTTTATGTTAGTTCTTGCCTTGTTGGTATCTTTCATTATGTTAGTTCTTGCATTGTTGGTATCTTTCTTTATGATAGTTCTTGCCTTATTGGTATCTTTCATTATGTTAGTTCTTGCCTTATTAGTATCTTTCATTATGCTAGTTCTTGCCTTGTTTGTATCTTTCATTTATTAGTTCTTCTTGCTTTCTAGTTCTTGCCTTGTTGGTATCTTTCATTATGTTAGTTCTTGCCTTGTTGGTATCTTTCTTTATGTTAGTTCTTGCCTTGTTGGTATCTTTCTTTATGTTAGTTCTTGCCTTGTTGGTATCTTTCTTTATGTTAGTTCTTGCCTTGTTGGTATCTTTCATCATGTTAGTTCTTGCCTTGTTTTCATCTTTCATTATATTAGTTCTTGCCATGTTGGTATCTTTCATCATGTCAATTACTTCTTGACTTGTTGGTGTCTTTCATCATGTTAATTAGTTCTTGACTTGTTGGTATCTTTCATCATGTTAATTAGTTCTTGACTTGTTGGTATCTTTCATCTTGTTAATTAGTTCTTGACTTGTTGGTATCTTTCATCTTGTTAATTAGTTCTTGTCTTGTTGGCATCTTTCATTATATTAGTTCTTGCCATGTTGGTATCTTTCATCATGTCAATTACTTCTTGACTTGTTGGTGTCTTTCATCATGTTAATTAGTTCTTGCCTTGTTAGTGCCTTTCATCATGTTAATACTTGATTTGTTGGTATCTTTCTTCATTTTAGTACTTGTCTTGTTGGTGTATTTCATCAGGTTGATTAGTTCTTGTCTTGTTGGCATCTTTCATTATATTAGTTCTTGCATTGTTGGTATCTTTCATCATGTTAGTTCTTGCCTAGTTGGTGTCTTTCATTATGTTAGCTGTTGTTGGTTTGACAATTTTCAACTTTTTGAAGAAATGAAAGGTTCTTTTTGTTAATTCATCATTCCCACTATCATCATAATTACTTTCATTCATTTCCCATGGAACATATCTCTGCAGCAGTTTCTCTTCTTAGTTCACATTTTAGTCCTTCTTTCATATCTTGCTTCATGAGTCTTGGCTTGGCTTGTATTTGCTCCCAAATTGTTCTCATGGATCCTTCTTTGGCCTCTTTATTTATACTTTCGGGCTTCAGATGTAGGTTATACTGGGTAGATGTCTCCTTAGTGGATGTCCTATCCATATCTATGTTCTCTCTTTGTGAGCAGCTGTTTCTTCTGGTCAAGTTCTATTTTATACTGCACTGATAGTGTGTAAATCAGAGATTTTCAGAGAAAACTTGACTTTATTATTACAATATTACAATGTTAAGTGTCTAAGGGTTCCTGCCGTAACAAATAAAAAAGCTTCATCAATCTTTTTCACAGCTGACATGCAAACAATCTTGTTTTTTGTTTTGTTTTTTTGTTGTTGACCATGCTAGCATACTACAGTGTAGCACAGAAAAATACAATGACTATAAGTCATATATTAAATTTAAATTCATTAAAATATATTTACATTAATATTTCTGTGATTTCAGTCACGGAAATACAATTTTGACTGTCCAGTAAATATACATATGATCTTATATTTTTTTTTATTTTTTTTATTAATGCTAGTCATTATTCCAACACTTTATAACTATTTATATTTGATGTTAGATTAAGTATCATATATTTTCTCATGTTTCAAAATTGTATTTAATCACTATATTTTTTAACTGAAAGTACTAAATGCTTGTCACAAAAACATTCAGGGATTTTATTTGTATTATTCTAGCAGTACGTATATGATCAATGTCATCCTCAGATTGTATGTGCATCTGTATCCACCCTCTAGTGATGAGGGCATGGAAGAAATTGTGTCCTCAATAACCTCAGAAATGGACAGCAGCTTTTGGAATTACAGCTATGGAGTCTTGCAAGGTCATCAGCTTCCAGCTTTAGGCAATGATAGCAATCATTTAACTTCAGACCAGGACAGTACCCCTTTAACTTCAGACCAGGACAGTACCCCTTTAACTTCAGACCAGGACAGTACCCCTTTACCTTCAGACCAGGGCAACACTACTTTAACTTCAGACCAGGACAGTGCACCTTTAACTTCCGACCAGGACAGTGCACCTTTAACTTCAGACCAGGACAGTGCACCTTTAACTTCCGACCAGGACAGTGCACCTTTAACTTCAGACCAGGACAGTGCACCTTTAACTTCAGACCAGGACAGTGCACCTTTAACTTCTGACCAGGACAGTGCATGTTTAACTTCCGACCAGAACAGTGCACCTTTAACTTCTGACCAGGACAGTGCACCTTTAACTTCAGACCAGGACAGTGCACCTTTAACTGGGCATGAACAGTCAGATGTATCAGAGCTTTTGCCTTCAAAGGGCAGTTTTTGTGTTCAAGAGGATTCCTGGATGAAACATGATAAATGCTACATGGACCAAGATTCACATTTGTTTGAGGCCCCCTCATCTTTCCATGATGACTTTCATGGAGAAAGTATTCTGAATCAAGATAATGTTTTCATTTTATCATCTGATAAGAGTTCATTAGAAGCCACTACTGGGCAGCCAACATGTAGCTTTATCAATTTATTTCATCCCACTCCATTTGTTGAGAATGATAGTCTTGACAGATCTGCAACATTGCCATCCAATCTGTTGCATACAGAAAAGGTCTTTCAATCGAGAAATTTCTCATTTCCCAACCATAATGTCACATGTGAAAGAGGAAGTGCATTTTTTTCCAGTTTTAATGATACCATTGGCATGGCTGATTCCCTCACATCTTCACAACTTGCACTCCCTACCTCTTCTGTGTTTGCAGCACAAGACAGAACAAGCAAGATTCCTGCTATAATGATGTCATCAAACACTGAATTTAAAACTCTGCCTGCTGTCAACTTTAGTCTTCCCAGCAGCAGTGGTTCCAATTATTGTAAAACTCCAGGTCATAAAAAGCACTGCTTCTGCCAACCTCCGGAAAAAGCTAGTATTTTGGCAGAACACAAAATTGCAGAAACTCAAACAGATATTATTGGAATAGATCTTGAAGAGCTGTTTGTGGAGTTAATCACAATCAAAAAGACACAGACCCTTACAGAAGATATCCTTAAGCAACAGGCAGCTACTAAGGTCAGTATGGGTGCTTTCATTAAACCATAAAATACTATTATAAACTCATAAAATGAAGACAATGAATAACTGGTGATAAAGACCGCTGCACGTCTGCTAGTTTAGTCAGGTTTGAGTAATTTCCCTACTCCGTTTCATGTAAAAAGATTAATACATCATGCTTTGTATAAACTATTACTTGATCTAACTTGACATTTTACTGATGTTTGGCATAGCATAATCATATTCTTTTTTAAACTTTGGTTTTCACATCTTATTCTACATCAATAAACATAAAGTAAAATGTATGGGTTTAATTTTACGAGTGAGATAGCTACATGATGTTACATGAGATGTTACATATTAATTAAAATTCTCATCATGTAAAACAAATTTGCTACAGAAATCAACACTGCAAGAGTACATGAATTCTTTATTGCAAGTTATCTGCAAGGAGAACAGTTACCATAGTGACTTCATGTTCCATAAGGAAGAAAATAACAATAAATTATAATTATAGTAATTAAAACATAATAGAAAGGAAATCATTTTAACATTTGCACCAAGTTTAGTTAGTTTGTGCATATTAAAACAGAATGAAACTATTTGTGCCAGATTTCAAAAATGCTTTCTACAATTTCTTACAACACTAAATATTTTTTCTTCTAAAATTAAAATTTAGCGCATGTAGAGAATTAAGAGCTCGAGAAACACATATAGCATATGCATTTTAAGGAGGATAACTATAGTGGTAACCCAATACAGTCCCATAATCCTTAAGGAATGTACAAAAATAAAACATGAAGAAAGGACATTTCTGGATGTTTTTGGAAAACCAATGAGTGCTGTTGACAGCAAAGGTTGAAAATTATTACTTATTTAATATTTAGCTACATAAATTTTAGAAGAGTGTATTTAAATATTTTTTTGGGTATTTTTGTTCTTGTTGATAGGCTACTTTATGTGCATAAGCATAGTTAGAGGCTTCAGTCTTAAGTTCCTCTTTCAGATGTTTACATGTTTTATTTTATTTTATGTCTTCAGGAAGCCTTGAACAGTTGCCAGGAGCAGTTTAGCCTTTGCAGGTCAGTGACTGATGAATTGAAGCATGATGTTACATTTATCAAAAGCAGGATCCAAATGGCAGAGAGTTCAGAGGAGAGGTAATTGAGATAAATTTTACAGCCACATAAAGACAGGAATATTTCTGGTGCATCAAAAACTATAAAAAATAATTATATAGGCTAACATGTTATTTTAATTTTTGCCAAAGTATCGGTTGGCTACTGGTGATAGAACATGAAGTTATTTTAATGTTTCTTCTGAAATAATTTGTGTTATTCTCGATATGGTTTACTCATTTTTTCATGTGCTGCCTGAATATACCAGTATTTTCTGGATTAAAAAAACCTCAAGCATCCATGCAAGCCGAAAAAAATGTTTATTTGTGTTGCCATAATGCTTTTCCATTGTGAATAGCACATTTAAAAATAGATCACTTTAAAAATAATAAGTGGAAATAATTAAACATATAAAGCTTTCAAAACCTTTTAATTTGGTGACTCAGAGCAAGTACATTATTTTACCGTTGCGTTTTGTTATTCTAAAGATGGAAAGACAACTTTGAAACATTGGCCATGAATCATAAAATTCTGAAGTTTCAAAATCAAGCTCAGATGGTAGAGCTAAAGAAACAGCTGGAAGCAGAACAGATAACTGCATCTAATTTTCAGGTATTCAGTTTTGTGTTACATTTATAAGACATGTGACTCTTTCTGGAACAAATTGTTAAATTACATTTGTTATAAAAGTATTTGTGAAAATGCATAGATATACATGGCTGTTACTGACTTTTATAAATGGACTAGTTTCAGAAATTGCATGCACTGCTTTTTTTATTTATTTTGGTTATTGCACTGCACATTTACTTAGTTATATATCTGTTAAGCATATAAAAATGAAATGAGTAATGTAATTTTATTTTTCAAATCTTACTGTACTTAAAATACATCATCACAAAATACAACATTCAGTTTAAAAGTTCATATTGAATATCATAATACCTCTCATTCCATGATTGCTTAAACTGTATTGATTAATTTATGTACTGTATATCCGGAAATGATAAATGCAATTTTTTTTGTCAGATTTCAAAATTCTTTCTAATATCCCCTGTAACACTCAATAATTTTTGTCAGATTTCAAAATTCTTTCTAATATCCCCTGTAGCACTCAATAATTTTTGTCAGATTTCAACATTCTTTCTAATATCCCCTGTAACACCCAATAATTTTTGTCAGATTTCAAAATTCTTTCTAATATCCCATGTAACACTCAATAATTTGTGTCAGATTTCAAAATTCTTTCTAATATCCCCTGTAGCACTCAATAATTTTTGTCAGATTTAAAATTCTTTCTAATATCCCCTGTAACTCTCAATAATTTTTGTCAGATTTCAAAATTCTTTCTAATATCCCCTGTAGCACTCAATAATTTTTGTCAGATTTTAAAATTCTTTCTAAAACTTCCTGCAGCACTCATTATTTTTTCCTTTACATTAATTGTTAGTGCATGTAGAATATTAAAAGCATTGCAAGAAATGGGAAAAAGGCTTTAGCACAGGCTTATTTCAAGAATAATAACTGCAGTAGGGATCCTATGCAACTTCATATTTCCTTAAGAAGTGTAAAAGAAAAAAGACAAAAGAAAGGACATTTTGTTGTTGTTGAAACAAAAATGATTGCTATAGATGACAGAAATTGACAACCATTGCCTTTGTAATGTTTAGTCTTACTTACTTACTTAGTCGTTCCCCTTCTACCGTGAGGTGTAGAGATTTGGAAGAGAGAGCGCCAGACCATTCTATCAGCTAGTTCCATTCTAGTCCTCGGTCATTCAAAGATTGTCTAATGTTGTCCTCCCAGTGGACTCTGGGTCGTCCTGGAGGTCTGGATCCCTGGCTCTTTGTTTCCCATGCTTGTCGTGGTAGCCGATCTTCTCCCATTCTGCAGACATGGCCAAACCATCTTAGTTGGGACTGTTCTATTTGGGTCTGCAGGGGATGGAATTTTAGGCCTTGACGTATCGTCTGGTTGCGTACCATGTCTCTTCTTGTTACTTCAACCACTTTTCTCAAATACCTCATTTCTGAGGTTTGGATCTGGCTTTTGTGGGTTGTAGTCATTGCCCATGATTCGCATCCATATGTCAAGACTGGGACATAGGTGGAGCGGTATACAGCCATCTTCGTTTTCTTACCAACCTCTTTCTTATTGAGGAATCCTCGATTTATGGCCTGAAAAAGTATCCCAGCCGCTGCTTTTCGAGTGGCCAACTCTTCTTTGATGCCTCCCTTTCGGTCTATAATAGCTCCGAGATATTTAAAGTGGTCGACCTGCTCCAGGACCTATTCTCCCAACTTAATCTGATGTTTTCTTTCTTCTCGTGATATCACCATGGATTTTGTTTCAGAGCTGCTTATGCCCATCCCTCTCTTCTCCAGCTCTTCCTTCCAGACTTGCAGGTTGGATTGGAGATGTGTCTCTGATTTAGCAATCAGGACAACATCATCAGCAAATGCTAGCTCTGAAATACAGACCTGTCTCATCTTCCAGTACCCCACTGAATACCCTCTTGTTCTCTCCCTACATGCCCCGATGACATCGTACACGAGGAGCATGAAAAGACAAGGTGACAGGACATCGCCCTGTCCCACACCAGTGGTGGTCCTGAACTCTTCTGACTTATAGTTTGCTGTCCTCACATAATTTCTGCAAGACTTGTAGAAGCTCTGTATAGCATGAATCAGAGGTGCTGGGATGTTCTTCCTTGCCAAACAGTCCCAAAGTTTGCTCCAGGGGACCCTGTCAAACGCCTTCTCCAGATCTATGAAACAAAGATGGATCTCACTCTTGTACTCAAGGGCCCTTTCACTCAGCTGCCTGAGTGTGAAGATTAGGTCTTGAGTACTTCGGTTTGCTCGGAATCCGCACTGGGCTTCATCCAATTGTGGCTCAGCTAGGCATCGGAGTCTCCGCTCCAGGATTCTAGAGCAGATTTTACCAGGAACACTGAGAAGGGATATGCCTCTGTGGTTTTCACATTGTCGATTGTCACCTTTCTTGAAAATCGGTGTTATGATGGCAATCTCCCAATCCCTTGGTATGGCCTTGTTGCACCTCACTGCCTGTAGGACCCTTAGGAGTAATAGGTCGCCTGATGCTCCCATGTACTTAACCATTTCTGGTGTTATACCATCATGCCCTGCTGCTTTGCCCATCTTGATTTTCTTCAGTGCTGCCTTCAGTTCTTCCATCTTTATGTCATCTTCACCACCATTGGTTTTCTCTTCTGTGCTAGTGGTTATCATTTCTGATGCTTGACCTTGCTCACCATCAAGGAGTTCTGAGAAATATTCTTGCCATCTTTCCATTACTTCCTTCTGGGCAGTAAGCAATTTGCCTTGCTTGCCCTTTATAAATTTAGAGGGCATTGTTTTTTCCTTCCTCGTGTTCTTTAGGGTCTTATAGAACAATTTCTGGTTTTCTTGCGCATCCTTTTCTAGCTTTTCTCCAAATTCTTCCCAGGGCTTCTGTTTTGCTGCTAGCACCTTGTTCTTCGCTTCTGTTCTGAGTATCACATATTCTCTATATTTCTCTATTTGTCCTGCTGTGTTTTTAGCTCCTAAGTATTGTTTCCATGCCATTTTCTTCTCTCTTATTTTCTCTTTGACTTCTTCTGTCCACCAAGGTGTCCTCTTTCTCTTGTTCCCAAGTCGGACTTAACCACATGCTTCTGCAGCAGCTGTCTTTACGATGTCCTTGAATTTAAGCCACAGGGTTTCCAAGTCATCAGGTTGTTCTTCTGCGTTTCTCACCGCTGTAGCAATAAGCCCCTGATATCTGGTCTTAATTTCTGGCTCTTTCAGCTTGTATGTCTTAATGCTCATTTCTTCCGTTCGTTTACTTGGTTTCTTGCGTGGTGCTGGGCATTTCCTAGGCTGAGCAACTCTTTCAGTTGTTCTTTTGATTGTAAGCAGGTAGTGATCACTTCCAATCTCTGGCCCCCTCCAGATTCTAGCATCCCGGACATATTTTAATGAGCTCCTCCTAACAATGGCATAGTCGATCACTGACTTCTCATTCTTTGTTGGTTCACACCTAGTGTATGCATGCATGCGCTTATGGGGGAACTTCGTGTTGGTAATGATCAGATTCTACTCACTGCAGAATCTGAGGAGTCGCTTTCCATTGTCATTGAGAGTATCCTCTCCATATTTTCCGACAACTCCACCCCATCTAGCATGGTCATTTCCAACTCTGGCATTGAAATCTCCGAGCATAATAATTTCATCTTGGCAGTCATCCACTGTCCTTTGAAGCAGCTCGAAGAATTCTTCCTTGACCTCTGCTCTCTCATCCTCATTTGGCCCATACACCACGACCAGGCCGACCATGGCCTCTCCCTCGTTTAGTTTTACAACCATAATGCGCTCCGAGACAAAGTTCCATCCCCTGCTACTATCTTTCTGGTTTTTGGCTACAACGCAACCCACGCCCCCTTTAGCTCTTTCAGATGTGGGTACACCACTGAATAGCAGAGTGTTTCCATCGAGATCCATGACTCCTTGTCCCTTTTTCTTTGTTTCGGTAACAGCCAGGATTTCTAGTTTTGCTTTCCTCATCTCTTATATCAGCTCCTCTTCTTTCCCATTTATACTTCTTGTGTTCTAAGTTCCATAAGTCGTAGTCCGTAGTCCGTTCCAGTTCGTCGCCTTTAGAATCAGTCCGGTTTTCCCTCTTATATTACTTGTAATCATAGTTTAAGACAAACAGGGGATTGGCCTGTTGTGTCTTTGCACGGTGGAGGGGCTGCCTCCTTACGGCCTCCATGCAGGCCGCCCTCCTCCTTTTTCATCCGGGCTTGGGACCAGCATAGGCGGAGTTGTAATGTTTAGTCACATAGTTTTAAAAAAGAATGTGCTTAGATATTTTCTGGGGTCTTTATTTTGTTAATAGACTGTTATATGTGTCCAGGCATTCAGTCTTAAGCTCCTCTTTCAGATGTTTAATTTTTGTATTTTCATTAATGGTTTCAGGAAGCCTTGACGAGTTGCCATGCGCAGCTTAGCCATGGCAGGTCAATGACTGATGAACTGAAGCGTGATGTTACAAATGTCAACACAAGAATCCAAATGACAGAGACATCAGCAGATAGGTAAGTGATGTTATTTTTAACACACTTAAATACATTTATTTTTCTATGATGTATTAAAAACGTCAAAGTACCGGGATCAAAACACAGTGGCATAACGCTCCAGTCTACACAGCTGTAAATTGGTATCTGACTCTGCTCTTGAGTTAGGGAAGAAAAAGCATTGAGGAAGGGGAAATGCATTCAAAATGCACATTAATTCAACAGAAAAATTGAAATTTGGTCTATCAAAGTTTTCATTGTGGAATTTGTGTTGTGAAGTGTTTTATTATTATGTTAATTTCTGTTAGGTCACTATAAACTACACTAGCGTTTGTGGTACCTCAAATATTATATTTTAATCCAATTTTCATGAGCCATTGCCTTTTTCTTTTGCTGAATGATTTCATAATCATAAAATCAAAATCTAAATTTTACATTATATTGATGAAAAGTCAGGAGCAAAAATATTTCCAGTGTTATCACTTACATGTTCCTTTAAATCAGTGTTTCTCAACCCTGATAGTAGCAACGCCCCCTTTGACAACTAATATTTTTAAAAGCCCCCCCCCCCCCACCCATTTAGCACCCTCTTGCTCTTTATCGTGTATACACAAACACACACACATATACATATATTCCACCATACTTTTAAAAAAGCAATGCAATTAATGAGTTATCTTTTCTTATAATATAAAGAAAGAGAGAAAGCACATTTATAAAAGCATCGTTATATTAAATATGTGTTTAAGTACGGAATTATATACACCACAGGTTCATTATCCTTGAATTACAAATTGGCAGAGCAAATGATATAAAATTAGTTCTTACAACTCTATAACAATCATAATCATATCATTTTAATAGCGCCTAAATGACCGCATACATATCTTCAAATCTGAATATTTAAGCCTCTCCTTGTGTAACCACTTTAAACATAAAAACAATTTAAAATATTATTAGTTGATAATAATGATATAATTATATAAAAATGTACTTACTAATGAATCTTAATGAGATCCTTGCGCTTGGTGTGACTCAGCCTTGTATATGGTTCTAAGTTTGTTAAAATCCTGTTACAAATCTGCAGTCGGTTTCGTTGCTTTTGTAGTAGCAACACTACTGCATTGAACCCCTTCTCCACCAAATACGACGTTGGGAATGCTGTAATTAGCAATTTAGTTTCACACGAAAGAAAGGAATACGCAAAGCTCTGCTGGATCCAAAATTTTTCGTAATGGGTGTGACTGAATCGTGCATTTTCCTCGAAGTCATTTTGTAGCTCAATTAATTCTTCTTGTAAATGTTGACTAACTTGTTTCACGTCTGATTCAAACGGATTAATCACCCAATCCGGTATTATTAGTTCTTGCAAGTCTTTAAATCTTAAGCTCATATCAGATGAAATAGCATCCAAATGACTGCAATAAACCACGAAATCTGAATCTTTAAGCCTTTCCCCACCTAACTGCATTAAACATGGAAAATGAGAAAGTTCTCGGTGACTAAGATTATTTTTATATAATGTCAATTTGTTGATGAACCGCGTGGTAATTCATTTCACTTTAATCAGACTGATCTCATTTCCTTGTAGCTTAAGAAGAACCTCATTTAACTTTTCAAATATATCTGAAAGATAGGCAACATCGTTTCGCAATACTTCTCTTTCGATGCTAAATTCTTCTTTGATTGAATCCAAAACTCTACTGTCTCCTGACAATGGTAACATCCCAGGTACTAACATTTTGCGTTTGGAATCCTTGAAACACTCCATGGGACGCAGGGCAAATAAAATCTATCGTGTTACAAGCTATGCGAAGGGAATATATTTTGTTATTATTTCATTTTGATTCTTATAAAAATGTACACAACGCCCCCCCCCCCCTGAATGGTAGTAGCAACCCCAATCGTTGCGACCCATCAGAACGCCCCCAGACATCTTGAAAACGCCCCCTAGGGGCGGTACCACCCCCGTTGAGAAACAGTGCTTTAAATGAACAATGCTAACTCTGCAATTAAAATATACACTTACAGGTACACATATTAATTTCATCTTTTGTTCAAAATAAATCTTTTCTGGGGGCTGCTGAATATTTTTCTATCTATATCTAAATTTTACTTCATGCTGATGAAAATTCTGGAGCAAATGAACTGTTATTAAACTCTGCTATTAAAATGTGTGATTATATTTCTTGGGTTCTTAAATTATATTTATTCTTTATATACAACAACATAATTCCTGCTGACTAAAACACTTAACTTTTAAATGTGTTATCAATTTTCTAATGCTGTCATGCCAGTACAACATATCCTGTGCATTTAATAACTACCTCTACAACTTTTATGAATGTATATGTAGCCATCCAATTGTGAAAAGCACACTGAAATAAATAACAGAACATTTTAAACAACACAAAAGGAAATTAAATGCCACTTTAAAAATTTTAAAGTCTAGTGACTTGGTACCAGCGATTTATTTGCTCTTTCATTGCTGATTTTTTTTTTTTTTATAATTCTCAAGATTAAAAAAAGATATGGGCATGTTGACCATGGATCATGAAATTCTGAAGGCACAAAGTTACGCTGAAGTGGCAAAGCTAAAGAACAAGCTGGAAAAAGAACAGACTACTGTCTTTAATGTTCAGGTATTCAATTTTATTTGGTTACATGTAAATGACATATGGCTGCAACTGTCTGGAACCAATTGTTAAATAAAATTCTTGATGAAAGTCTTATAAAAATGCATAGTCCATATAATAATATAATGCATGACTATTACTGACATTTTGTAGTGTGGGCTTGTGCAGAACTCCAATTTCCTGCACTTCTTATTTGTGTGTACACAAATACTGGGATTTATATTTCATTAGTTATAAAAATGACATGCATACAGTAATTTTATTTACAAAATAATATATATATATATATATATATATATATATATATATATATATATATATATATATATATATATATATATATATATAAATATATATATATATATATATATATATATATATATATATATATATATATATATATATATATATATATACAATGAAAAAGTTTTTGTTTAAATTAGTGACTTGACTCGTGTCAGGACGTGCCTGTTTTGATGAACTAAATTTGCCATCCTTATTCATAACACATCCACGTGTAGTAACTGTTTTGTTTAAATCAACAAAATATATGTGCCAACAGAGTCTGACTAACATAGATATTACTATTATGGATTATTATTTATAGTGACAGGTGTGATTGTTTCCATAAAAGCAATAGTGACTGTAAACAGTTTTAGATAAAAAATGAGACTCGTCTTGAAAACCACTGTTGAGGATTTGAGATTCAACTTGAGACTTGTACTAAGAGACTTGAGAGTTGTTAGGAAAGACTTGAAGACAACTCTGATATCTAACTTTGAAGGTCTCAAACTCTTTTTGTGGATAAAGCTAATGTCTTTGAATCTTGATTGTTTGACTGTAAGTACAGCCTTTGTTTTTCTTCTTGATGAACTGTCAGTAGTTACATATTTTGAGTTATTTCATATAAACTTTTAAGCTATATTTCAATTATTCTGTACAGACATTACAGTATTAGTACTGTAATCACATCATCTCATGGAAAGAGAAGAAAACAAATAAGGAGGTCCTAGAAAATCTAGGTATGAAAAGAGAACTAATGGGGAGATCAAGGTTTGGCAGCTAAAATACTTTGGTCACATAAAAATGCATAACACCTTGCAGAAGACCATAGTAGAAGGGAGAGGTGAAGGCAAACATGCAAGGGGAAGACAGCGCTATAAGTGGGAAGATAACATCAAGAGATGGACAGGGAAGAGCCTTTCAGAGTGCACCACCAAGACAAGAGACAGAAGACGTTGGAGATCCTTTACAGCCAACCTTCATTGTGGAGATGGCAGCTGATGATGATGATGAATCACATTTAATACATTTTTATCTGATTCAGTTCTGATTGTGTTATAATTTTCTCTGCTTTGAACATTTTTTTCAGAAGCAGCTTTTATACTTGGTAAAGATTGTAGCCATGTGCAAAACAGACATAAAGATACTGGAGGCAGATAACTATGTGAAGCAGCTCTCTGATACTATCAGCCAGTAAGTCTTTGCCATTGTCTGCTTGCTTATATGATGTTATAAAAGGATCCCGTTACACGCCCATTGAGGCATATTGGGAATATGGTATTAGGCACATATTTTCTTGACCATCGGCACACTAGGGGTGATGTGGTCAGCATCACGCCGGCCGCCTTAACCTTCCCAGGGTTGCTCTGGTACCCAGTTTACGGCTGGGTCAACCCAGGAGCTGTTTGCGGCCTAACAAAATCCCACCTTATCTGGGGATCGAACCATAGACCACTGAGCTAGGAAGCCAGTGCACTAACCACAATGCTACCGTAGCTCCCTTATATGATGTTATATGACATCTTAACTCTTACAGGACATTGGTGGTTTTTCTATGTTTGACACATAGATTTTTCGGTTACTTTGAGTTTTCATATGTTTAAAGTTTAAGAGTCAGCTTTTTTCAAATTTTTTGAAAGTTTAATAGTGCTAAGCATAGTTGTCAAGAAAACTGAATGACAATTAATAAAATTTAAAACTGGGACAAGATGGGACAACATGAAACAAACACGTTGATTCAAATATTCTGGCCCTGAACACTGCCCTCCCATCACAAGTGCCTAGAAATTTAGCCCTGAATACTGGTCTCTTGTACTTTACAAGTTAATAAGCTGAGATATCCTCTAAGGAGAAAAAAACATATATGAAGAAATTCACAGCTCATTTTGCAGCCCAGCTCTATATCCACAGTGTTTTGTTTTATACTGGGATATGAAGAGCTCTCTATTTAAGATAACCTTTTAAATTTATGAAATGACATCCTGGTAAGCTGGGGTATCCTCTACTAAGGAAAACTTATGTATAAAGAAATTCACAGCTCAACCTACAATCCAGCCCCATGCTGGGTTATAAAAAAAAAACTCCCTATTTCTAATTTAAAATAGCCTTTCCAATATGTGATATGACATCCTGATAAGCTGGGAAATCCTCTAACACAGTAAAAGCTTATACATGTAGAAATTAATAACTTATCATAAAGTGTTATATATATATTCTGCATTTCTGTATGGTGCAGAAACATAGACAATGAATAAGCATTTGGAAGAAAGAATTGAGGCTCTTGAAATGTGGATATATAGAAGAACGGGGCGTATCACATGGAAAGAGACAAAAACAAATAAGGAGGTCCTAGAAAATCTAGGTATGAAAAGAGAACTCATGAGGGAGATCAAAGTTAGGCAGCTAAAATACTTTGGCCCCATAAAAAGGCATAACACCTTGCAGAAGACCATAATAGAAGGGAGAGGTGAAGGCAAACATGCAAGGGGAAGACAGCGCTATAAGTGGGAAGATAACATCAAGAGATGGACAGGAAAGAGTCTATCAGAGTGCACCACCAAGACAAGAGACAGAAGACATTGGAGATCCATTACAGCCAACCTTCGTTGTGGAGATGGCAGCTGATTATGATGACTTACAGTGCAGTCTTATAAACACAGTACTTTTGTGACAATGGGCAATGAAAACAAAAACTTGATTTATAATTTAAAATCACTTTCTTGATATATTATATGATATCCTGATCAGTTGGGACATCCTCTATGAAAGAAAAAAAACTTAAAAGTAAATGATTTCATGCCTTCATTCAACATTTTTATGACTTTATTTCCAGGCTCAGAACAATGACAGAAAACTTACCAAGGTCTGTGTGTGAGAAATATGAAGAGTTCTGTTCCTACATAAATTTGTGTATTGGTTTTAAAAACTATGTGGAGGTGAGTGTTAAAACATATCTTATATGTGCGTGTGTGTGTGCGTGTATACATGCATGAATGTGTTCGCAGAATACTAAGTGTGTGACATCTGCTATATTTAGGCTGTGTTAATATAGGTTTGCTTGGCAGAAAACTTGCACCAAACAGTCACATGCTCTTACGGTAGTGGTTTCTATGGCAACTAGTTTTACAAGATAAGATTGATCGCTGATGCACAACCTCATATCCCATATCCACAATACATTTTTTTTTTTAAATACTAAGTTATGAAAAACTCTTTATTTCTAATTTAAAATACTTTTAGATGTCTTATAATGACCTTTATATTTCTTTCCAGGTGAATTTTCACAGACTTCAAGAGACTCTCAAGTATGGTTCCACTGTTGACATATCCGAGATTGAAATAAACCCACCTGCACTTCCATTGCCTTTACAGGTATATATTTTATGGAACTGTTGTATCAGAAGTCTTCTAATGTAATGTTAGATATGTCCTTAATTGTTTTTATTCACCTTCCTGTAAAGTTTACAATGGAATTTAGACTGCTTATTTGTTCCATATATGTAGTGTACAATAATTTTGTAAATCTTTGATATACTCAGAAACTTTTCTTATCTGCAAAATAGTTATTCATGCCAGTAAGTAAGGATTTCGTTATACACACCCATTGATGATTATTGGGAATATGGTGTTAGGCCCATATTTTCTTGACCATTGGCACAGTAGAGTTGATGTGGCATCACGCCAACTGCCGTAACTTTCCCAGAGTAACTCTGGTACCCAATTCATGAGGCTGGGTTGAACCTGGAGCCTAAAAAAAATCCCACTTCAACTATGGACCACCAGGCTGGGAAGCCAGTGCATTAACTACAGTGTGATCGCTGTCAGTAAGTCATAGTCTAATAAATGCATTAATACCTTCCGTGACAGAAGAAGAGAGAAATAGAAAGTGAGTAATACAATGATATGTTTCTCTAACTGATAATTGAATCACTACTCTCTGGCATTCAGTAGAAATCAGGAAACATGTATTCATTTTGTTTCTTACTCACTACTTTGTTGTTCCTCTTTTACCCTGGAGTGTAGAGGTTTGCCACAAAGAGCGCCATTCTATTCTATATTGGCTGTCTTCCTCCTGGCCTGGTTCCAATCTAGTCCTCGGTCCTTCAGAGATTGTCTAATGTTGCCCTCCCACCAAACTCTGGGTCACCCTGTAGGGGCTGGGTTTTTTAGGCCAGATTTTGTTTCTTTTTCTTTAAAAGTGAGCTTGAAAAACCAGTTTTGTGATTATCGTTTTCCATGGGGATATTATGATTTAAGATATTTTTTATGGTTTCCCCTAAACATCAAGGCATTGATAATGCTACTTTAGTCCTTCATTTCTTATTTGGGAGTGAAACTGTTCTGTAAATCAGCAACATTAGGTGTATATGCAGGCATGATATAATGAGTTGTTTGTCCTGTTACTTTTAACAGTCAAATGATGGATCAGGAGCACCTCCCAGCAGTTGGTGGTCTCAGGCTTTCTTCAACATTGATTCTCAAGTTCTTTCCAAACTTTGGTCTCAAGCTTCCTCCTACAGTGAACCTCAGGCTTACTCCAACAGTGGATATCAGAATCACTCCAACCATGTACCGCAGGTTCTATCCAATGGTGGATCTGTATGTACCTCCTTCACTCGACCTCAAACCCCCTTCAACAGTGGATCCACACATTCCTTCTGCACTGGACCTCAGGTTCCTTCCAACAATAATGAACCACAACAACTTCCAATACCTAGCAGTAAATCCTTACATAGAGGTAAGCATCCTAAGCTCATGGATTATAAAAAAATATTCTTTTTTGTGCCTTGTTAAGAAATTGTGAATCCTACAACACAAGCAGCAAATGAAAGAAGACAAAGACTTCATAACTTTATAAATGTTCTTCTGTATTTTCACTTATTGATGATGTTTTTCCTTTCTTCCTTTTACTTTGTTTATATCGTCTTTTTCTTTTTTTTAGTTGCTCTGCTTAGCTCATTAACAGCAATACAGTAAATGCTTGGTACTTCAAACTTCAGTAATAAAACATTTTGATTATTCAGAACATGACATAAGAAAAAGAAGAGTGTGATGGAAAAATGTTTATTAATTGAAAAAAAGTGTGGTGGTAAATATCATGCAAACCATTAAAAAATATATATATTCAGTAAAAACATTATATTGATGTCCCAGATTACCTCTCTTTATTGACCCCCCCCCCCCCCCCAACCACCACCACCACCACCACCACCACCCATCGTTTTGAAGCTCACACAGTTAAAAAAGTCAGTAATTCATTTATTTCTCATTATCATGTTCTCACTGTATTCAACACTGCAGTCTGGCATTACCATAATTAATCAAACTGTTTATTTTTTATACTCAGAAGAGTATACTTTTAACCATTTAACCTATCTAAAACAGACATGTAATTACAGCCATTATCTTGTGAACCAACTGAAAGCTGAAGTAATATTTTTTTCAGTTTAGTTTATAATGAAAATATGCTTTGTAAGGTGAATAAATAATACACATAAAGGGGTATGTGGCGGGCACTCCTAAGAAATAAAAAAAATAGAAAACCAGAAATGCAACAGAAGTACTAGGCTTACCAGAGACTCCAGCACAGGATTTATTTATTTGCAAGATGAATGATGGGGAAAAAACTAAAATTATTTTGTTGTTGTTAAAAATACCATTAAACTTTGGTAGACAAAGAAATAAAAAACTTAAGGCCTATGAATCTTACAAAAATGACAAACATGTGCTGAAGGCACTCATAAGAAAAATACAAACAGTTTTGGTATACAATTTAATTATTCCTATCATTTCTTACAAGTTTTCATGTATCTGTAGTTGTCAGTGAATTAATGTTTGGACCCACTCCAATTTTCAGACACTTCATCCCTGAAAGCAATCCCTACTGTTGTTAAGTCAGACTCCCAAGCCCAGTTTGCAGTACCTTCTGTAGGAACTCAGTTTGCAGTACCTTTTGTAGTAACCCATTTTGCAGTGCCTTCTGCAGGAACCCAATTTGCAGTACCTCCAGCTGGAGTTATGTGGGGTTTCTCAGGAACTCATGGATTTCCAGTATTTGAAAACCTGCCAAGAAATGACGCTGTAACTGCAGAATTTTTTACCCAGCATCCTCTACAACCATGTAATGAGCTTACCTCACAGGAACCAACATCAGCAGCATCAAATTTAGCAGCTACAATGTAATAGGGCAGCATGCACTGTACAAGGAATATTTATGCATCATAATAGGTAAGGAATAATTCGTAGTCTGTTAATTTGTATTCTCTCATTTTATTAATGTTTTGCGTTACTTTATTTTAACTTGAAGCTGAATTTTTTTCTTTCTTAAGTACCTGTGTATACTTGTTCTGTGTATTGTGTCTTCTAAAATAAAATTCTGTTCTAACTGAAGCCACTGAAGTAAATTATGACATTCTTGTAAAGTTTGTATTACTAGGAGGGAAACAGAATAGTTCAGAATAGTTGTCTGTATGGTAATGTAGTTTAATTAGCTCTATATTACCATCTTCACTCTTTCATTTCCCTGTGTACTCCTTATATCGTATGGAGCCATCACTGCAACTGGTCCCCTTGCAGGAAGCCTGCATCAAGCATTCACATGCTCTTACAGTTGTGGTTGTTATGGCAATTTGTTTTATATGATGAAGTTGCCTCAAGTACAACTTCAAATAAGTCTCCTTACACGACATCCCTGAGGATGTAGTAGTCCTATTATTTCTTTATCTCTTAAGAGACCCACATGAAATACACTGGGTCGATATTAACATGTTGGTTCTCTGTAAATTTTGGTTAGCAATTCAGTTCAATGTAAACTCAACTTAGTAACCTACCTCATCGGATTATTTTTGTGTAGTGTCTCACTATACTCCTTATTTGTAGACATTATTTCCCATCTGTCAAAATTTGAACTTTCCACATTTTCATCTAATTTCAGCATTTCAATGTCACTTTAAACTATGATAAATTAACAAGTCAAATTTCATAAATGTTTTGGAGGTCAGTTTCAGTTGGTGTTTTTTTTTTTTTTTTTAACATGAGGCATACATTTTATTTTTGTTGGGTCTGTAATTGTGAACAGTTTGTATGTATGTTCAGTGTTTTTACTGTCATGACTGCTGCAAAATCTTATACAAGCTGAAAATAGTTGGATCTTGCTTTATATGTACGAGCTGGTCTGTAAATTTTAATATCTTCCTCTTGTACTATCTTCCATTTTCTTAGATGTTCTCTAAATGTAATACCTTCTTTTGTACTATCATTCATTTTCTTAGCTCAGTTCTCTAAATGTATTATCTTCCTCTTTTACTATCTTCCATTTTCTTAGCTCAGTTCTGTAAATGTAGTATCTTCCTCTTGTACTATCATTCATTTTCTTAGCTCAGTTCCCTAAATGTAGTATCTTTCTTTTGTACTATCTTCCATTTTCTTAGCTCAGTTCTCTAAATGTAGTATCTTCCTCTTGTACTGTCTTCCATTTTCTTAGCTCAGTTCTGTAGATGCAGTATATTCCTCTTGTACTATATTCCTTTTCTTTTGCTCAGTTCTGTAAATGTAATATCATCCTCTTGTACTATCTTCCATTTTCTTAGCCCAGTTCTCTAAATGAAGTATCTTCCTCTTGTACTATCTTCCATTTTCTTAGTTCAATTCTGTAAATGTAATATCATCCTCTTCTACTGTCTTATATTTTCTTAGCTCACTTCTGTAAATGTAGTATATTCCTCTTGTACTATCTTCCATTTTCTTAGCTCAGTTCTGTAGATGCAGTATATTCCTCTTGTACTATATTCCTTTTTTTAGCTCAGTTCTGTAAATGTAATATCATCCTCTTGTACTATCTTCCATTTTCTTAGCTAAGGTCCTTACAAGTAGTTTCTTTCTATTATATAGCTGCTTTTTATTTTGTACATCTAATACTATCATGTAACATCCTCCAACAGTTTTGTTCATTGATTTAGCATAATCTTTTTATACCATAATCTGTTTTCTGAGTTTGGTACATCTGACTTTGACTATCAAGGTCATTTTCTTCTTACAGTTGTACTCCCATCACCTCACACTACTCCTATAGTCCATTCTTCCAAATTCAGTTATACCAACTTTTAGTCAAATACTTTTCACAATTCTCCCCTAAAGAACTGATTTTAATGACTGCAGCATTCATTTACTAAGTTTTAGTTATCTTGAAATCTTCATTCATTTCTGTGACTATCGTAAATAAAATCTCCTATTATACTGACATTAAGTACTTTTTTTACATGTTTGAAAGTTAGAAACTTGTCTTGTTTACGAAATTATGAGATAGTCATTTGAACAGATCTATTACATAAACAGAGAAGTTATTGTATCTTTAATGAAATTCTCAACATTTTTCTTCCAGGTTATCCGCAGAGCTGCTTCAGAGAGACAGAAGTTGACTTATTTGTTAGTCTACCTCAAGAATACCCAAGTCTGAAGTAAAATGTATATGAATTTTACCCCTTTATAAACATATTATGTCAAACTATGTACTAAAACTATATGATCATGAATATAAAATAAATAAATAAAATGTGTAAATGGAATCATATAACAATTACCTGTAAGATTTGTTTCCTTGTGTCAAAATTAACACTTTCTATAAATCAACAATTTTTTCCCTCCTAAGGGTTAAAAATAAATGCTAAACAAGTATTTCCAGAAGTGTTAAAAATACTGGAGAATTGTGGTTTCCTGTAACAAAGACTGCATCAGTTCTTCTTGTTAAGCTTCTTCAAGATAGCGAAACATTAACAGTTAACTCTTAAAGGTCGATAGGTCAATATTTGAACTGATTTTCCCTGGCGGTCATGATGTGAGACCAGTTTTCAGGGTAAATATATTTTAAGAAAGTTTTTTTGTTTTGTTGTGTCCCACTTACATATTTTAATAATCTCCATTGAATTTTTTTTACAAGTATGTATAACTTTTAAACACCTTCTTCTTCTTCTGCTTTGATCCTTAGCTGCCGACCGTCAAAGCAGTCAGTGGCCATGACGCCTGGTGGCGTCTTGTAGGGCAACAACAAATTGATTCCACTTTTTTTTATCAGTGGCCATCCTTTGTACAGTGCCCCAACTCTTGTTCATTCTTTGCAACTCAGCCTCCACAGTCCTCCGACAAGTTGTTTTGGTCGGCCTCTCTTTCGTTTTCCTTCAGTGGTCCATATCATAGCTGTTCTTGTGATGGCATCAGGGTCTCTTCTGAGGACATGGCCAACCAGCGTCTGCCAGCTATTATGGTGTGCATGTCCTCCGAGTAAGCAGATCTTAGTTGGTAATGGTATTTGGCCAAAAGATTCTTATAATTTTTCTTAGGCAGGTTGTGTGAAAAGAGGACAATTTCGATATTTCCTTCTCTGTAACTCTTCAGCATTCCACACCATAGAGAAGCACAGAAAGCACACAGCTCTGATATAATCTTAATTTTGTGCTTGTGCTGTACTGAGAGGACTTCCAGATATTGTTTAGACAAAAAAAGGCTGTTCTTGCTTTGTTCATTCAGTTGTTGATGTCTTTGCTTGCTCTGCCATCTGGTGTTACTATGCATCCTAGGTATGTGAAGATGTCTGTCTGTTCCATTTGTTGATTCCTTACTGTTATAGGATCAAGATTGCTCACATTGAGTGTCATGACATCTGTCTTCTTTAGATTGATGTTCAGGCCCACCTGCTGGCTATACTTATTAAGTTTATCCATTTTTTCCTGGATGTGTTGATGTGAATGTGCTAGTAGTGCAATGTCATTTGCATATTCCAGATCTTCCAATGATTAAACACCTTGGATAGAACCAATCCTGAAACTTCAAAGGAAATTCCTAGTGGTAAACATGGAAAAAGCACCACACGCTTATCAATTGACGATAATTTAGTTAATGGATTTTAACTCTTAAAAGACTGGGTCTCATGGTAAATTTTCCCAGGCACGTGGCAGTAAGCCAGTTTTTGGGACCAGTATATCTGAACTAAATTTTTGTGTCCAATTTTTACATTTTATTAATCCTCATTTAATTTCCTTTACAACTAAACAAAACATTACCATACTTTTAAAACTCTTGCCTAAAAATATGGCCCTTAAATTTTATAACTATATGAAAACTCCTTGAGTTAAACATGGGAAAATAACCACACCCTTTAAGAGTTAATGACCACTAAATATAGAGCAGTGAAAACATAATGTTGAAAATAAAAAAACGGTGCAGAATTTTCAAAACAATCGCACTGATTCATTTAAATAGAGATTAGCTTCAGTTATTTCTTTCCAGTGATTAAGTTGTACAAACTGGAATATGTGATTTCAAACCTCAGGTACTTGATACTTTCTCTTACATTTCTCATCTGTGTATTTTCTCATTTAGCTGCTGTCTTAGCAGTTGTTATTATCTTCTGAATGTACAGCAAAAGTTTCACAATTGTTTTCATTACATATGTGAATTAGTATTGTATGGGCTGACAGTTACATAATTCTGTTACAATTCTATCTTTTCTTGTCCTTTTATCCACTCCTTAACATATTGACTGCAAGGTGCTAGTAACATTTACATATGCACAGTCTTTCCCATCCATGATCAGACAAGTAGTGCTACCTGATAAATAAAAATATATAAAATTTAATTAACCTTGAACTCTTTGTGACCCTTAATACACACAATGAGTGTTTAGCAAGCAGAATGTTCAAAAGGTTGAAAAATTGTAGATTCCTGATTTCAGTTAAGAAGAATGTCTTTTTAACAGATGCAGTCATTTTTAGTTATGAAGATAAAAATTAACTAAAATCCAGACCTCTGAACACATTCTCCTAAACTGCCCAAACCATGATGACCCACGACGTCTGACCTGGCCAGGGGGTGGTGAGCTCAAACAGAAACTTTGGGGCTGCTACCCTGACCCAGAAAAGACTGTGGACTTTGTCCTGGTAATAGGCCTGCAGATTTAGCATGACTACAAACTGACCGCAGAAGAAGAAGAAGAAGAAAATGAAGCCTAGACAATGGTTTGGGCAGAAACATTTCAGACTCTTTGTTACAAACATAATATTGTTTACTCAGATGTCTGGCAGACAATGACAATAAAATAATTGTTAAATACACATCAGATCACAGCAGTAGCAGGCTATACTGTGGGGTGTTTATCGAGTCACACTGAGGAGGATGCGTCTGGACACATTAGGAATATAGGTGACCAAATCAGTTGAAAAAACATCAGGCCACTATGGAAATATATATTTTAGGCCACATTGGAGATTATCTGCCTGGACACACTTGGGAAAAAAGCCAAATTGGAGTGGAAAATCATCAAGCCACCACAGAGAACATACTTCAGGTCACGCTGGAGATTATCTGCCTGGTCACACTGAAGAGCATGCCAAGACACTGTGAGGATTTATGTATCAAGGCACACAGTGAAGTATGTGTCAGGGCGCACTGAGGAATATGTCATTTTGAGGAGTGGATTGAGTCATGCTAGGGAGTATGTGTCAGCTCCTACTATGGAGGAGTCATCAAGTTATACTGGAGAGTACATCAAGACATTGGGTTTATGTATGAATCCAAAGAGTAAATCAGGACACACTTGGGGAATGTGTCAGAACCCTGCAGCATATGTGTCAAGATGCAATAGGAAATATGGACCAGGAAGCACTGGGGAATGAGTCAGCAGCCTTCTGAGTACGTATCAGGACACATCTGGGAATGTTTGTTAGAGCACTGCAGTGTATGTACTAAGGCTAACTACGGAACATATCTGGATATTGGAAAATATGTTCCAAGTTACACAAGGGAATATGAGACAGGGGACACTGGGGAGTGTGTCAGGAGCCTTAAGAGTATGTGCTAAGACACATTAGAGTGTATCTGTTAGGGTACAGAAATATATGTAAAAAGACTCACTATGGAATGTGTCTGGTTACAATGGAGAATTTGTTCCAAGTTGCGCTAGGGAATATGAGCCAGGAGACACTGAAGAATGTGTCAGGACATTGAAGAATGTGTTCCAAGTCACACTAAGGAATATGAGCGAGGAGACACTGGGTAATGTGTCAGGAGAGCATATTTAAGGGCACACTTGGGAATGTATAACAGATAATGATTTTCATGAGTTACAGTTCTTAGTTCAACTTACCTCTAGCATCACATGGTACACATTAGTTTTATTAGAAGGCCATTTTAGCTTTATATATCAAGAACTAATAGAGATTATTTCTTTTATATATAATCTGCACAATATATTTACCTTTATGTCTATAATGAAAAAATACACCTTCCTGTTTTATTTATTAGAAAAATAATATCTGTATTAATTTCCTTTTTGCTCCCTACCACTGCAGGAAACCTGCATCAAAATCTTGTGCTGTTGTAGCAATGTTTCTATAGAAATTTGTTTTACATGATGAGATAATCTCATTCACAACGTCATATTAGTTGCTTCTGTGATTTTCATTCCCTACTCTCTCTCTCTCTCTCTCTCTCTCTCTCTCTCTCTCTCTCTCTCTCTCTCTCTCTCTCTCTCTCTCTCTCTCGCTCTCTTAACTTGATAGAAAGAATTATCCAATATTTCAATAGAAGATGATGGTGGTCCTAGTAATATAACCACACATATTTTGGCATTGATTCATGCACAGATATTACTACAGACAGCCTCTACTGAGCAATTATCTGTGACATTCACTACTTGGTAAAAAAAAAAAAAGTTAGTTGCTTATCCTTTACAGGTCGTGGCAATCAACCCCAGCTTTTATTGGCTGTTTGTGATTTTTCTAGGCAATTTTTTTCATTCAGTAGTTTGCCATTGCTTTCTGAACGGTACGGCGCTTATACCATTGTTAATAGTCCACACAAAGCGATCTGCTACCAAACCGCCTGCAGCGGATTTCGAACCTGTTATATCTGGATTATGAAACTGCGTTCATATCCATTAGGCCACAGACGCCACTTGGTAAAACCAAGTTTAATTTCATATCTTATTATTTCACCCACATTCACCTTATTGCATCGCCTTTTTCATTGTTATTTGTTTGGCTCCTTTCTCTGCAGCCAAATACATTTTTGTTTTGTTTTTTGTGTGAAAGGCATCATGTCTTGGAATTAACAGCTGATGTAATAGAACTTCTGCCATAGTTTATGACTTTATCAGTCATTCACATTATTTGAAACTACAACATACAACATAATTTAGACTTGTCATATACTTGCATTATGTACATAGATCAGGCAGCCAGTATTACTTGTGTCTAGCAAACACTGGCAGATATGGCCATGTTTGAAATTCAGTACCTTCTGTGGAGGCATTCTTAGCTAATGTAGTGGGTAAATGATTGCTTTCTGACATAGGGGACAGGGATCAGTTTGCATGTAGCTGTGACAGACCTGGCCAGCTGGTAGTTTAATATAGTTAAAGTCAAAATTGGAGTATGTATCTCTCTCATATATGCTTAATGGAAAAATATGGAGGAAAGATTACTATTTTTTTTTTTAAATTGTAAATCGTCAACATCAGCTGCCACCTCCACAGCGAAGGTTGGCTGCAAAAAATCTCCAATAAATTATGTTCCTTGTCTTGATGGTGCACTCTGATAGACTCTTTCTGTCCATCTCTTGATGTTATCTTCCCACTTATAGCACTGTCTTCCTCTTGCAGATTTGTCTTCAACTCTTCCTTCTATTATGGTCTTCAGTAAGGTGTTATGTAAAAATTGAGTATAGGAAGGTTCTGTTTGGTAGGCCACTTTTTGTTGATACATTCTTTTCCCTAATTGCGTTGGAACATGAGACATCAAAATATTTTTCTCCAATCAGCCTTATGCAAACCAGTCGTAATTATTCCAAGACTTTCCTATTTTTTTTACCTCATTCCTTTTTTTTGAATTTCTACAATGTTTCTCTGGACATACCTTTTTTTTCGCATGCAGGATATCATTTCAAGTATATTATTGTCTATTTTTTTTATTCTGGAAAGTATCATATTATGACTATGTGAGGTTTGACATGCAAGTACATCTAGTTGAAGTAGTGAAAATATAATAGTAGTGACATTTTAAAATGTAATGAAAACTAATGTGAATTAAAAAATAAAATTATGATTGACACCTTTCTTTTATTAATAGTGTTTTCAGTTGACTTGTATTTTGAATGTATTGTGAGTGAGTACATGCATATTATTTACTACGTGAGTGAATCCATGTATATTTTTTACTGTACTACTTGTCTGATCTGCTAGAAACTTAGGTACTCTTCTATTCCCTGTGACTTTAATCATTACCAAAAGTAAACCATAATAAATACAAATTCTAATTAAGGATACATTTAACTAACTCATTACCCCATACATGCCACATCTCAGAGATGAAAAACCTGTACAAAAAATCCAAAACCCTGTACAAAGATTCGCAAAACCTGAAAAAACATATCAAAAGAGTTAATTCGTGTAAAAATATTTTCAATTACAGTGGGCTGCATTATAAATGATGCACAGGGACTTTGCCTTTTAAAGCAGGTCTTAACTTATTTTAAAACCCAAACAATAAATGTCTGAGTTTATTTTACAATGTAAAAATAATGTGATGGTGTCATCATTTAGTCTGTTTCTGTGCTCAATTATCACTAACAGACTTAGAAATCCTGCGTTCAATAGGATTTTATAAAAGAACTCTGAGACACAGTAATAAGGGGTATGTGTTAGAAAACCTGTACAGAAATTATGTACAGGGTGTACATATCTGAAAACGCAAACACCTTGTACAGATTATGGGTAAACCATATCCTGCATGTGAAGCATAGGTATGCTTGACAAGTCCTTCTATCCTTACCATCCTCCACAAGAAGCATAGGATGACAATCCTATAATGACATGTCATTCTATCCTGTCCCATCAGCTCCACAAGCCGCATAGGCTGACAACCCTCTCATGACAAGTCCATCTATCCTGTACCATAAGCTCCACAAGAACATCTCATGACAAGTCCTTCTATCCTGTACCATCAGCTCCACAAGAAGCATAGGCTGACAACACTCTCATGACAAGTCCCTCTATCCTAGGTACCATCTATCTGTACCATCCTCATTCTTTTCATTTGTCTTCAGTTCTTTTCTCTCCACGTTTTCTTTGATCTCAATATACCTCTCTTACCTTGGGGATTCCAGAACAAGAACTGTCTTGTGATGTTATCAACAGTTTATCTTATCCGTCACCAATGTCCTTTCATCACTTGTTCCATTGGCACTTGTATAGTTCTTACCATCAGTTCCACATTGGTGATCCTATGATCCTATCACCATTTCTATTCTTATCTATACAAGCAGCATCATCATCAGCTGCCCATTTTCACATTGAAGGTTGGCTGTAATGGATCTCCAACGTGTTCTGTCTCCTGTCTTGATAGTGCTCTCTTACACTGAGGATTCTAGAGCTGGGATTGCCTGGTTGTGCTATCAACATTGGTGGACTCTTTTTCCGAATACTTCTTTGTATTTTATATATTTATAAATCTGCTGCCACTGGATTTCTGCATTTGCAACATTTTATAATTGTTGGAGCATTGGATGCTTACTGGAAAATGTAACCGTATATTTTCCTTTTTGATTCTTATTTCCAAGATATCCCACACTAAATTGTTGTCTGTAGCTATGGAATGCTGTCCAAATTTTGAGTTTCATCTTTACTCTGGAGCTCGTAGAATGTTGTTATTTGATGCTACATCTGCTCCTCTACATACTTGTACGTGTAATGATGATCTAAAATTCTTCTTTATGCATATATAATAAATCTGATTGCCTGGCAAAATGCATGTCGCTTTATGTATTATTTTATGTATATGAAAATGGTTTCCTGCGGTAAAGTAATATGATGCATGGAAGTTTATGAACTCTCCTCCATTTTCATTCTTTGTCCTAAATCCAAATTTTCCCAGGCCCCTTCCACTTGGCTAGTGCCTGTTCTCTTCTTTCCATTTAGATCGCCCATCAAGATTATAATAGTTTTATTTCCATTTTGATCTGTTATGAGTAAATATAAAAAACTGGATAAACCTAAGTTTACCTGGTTAAACTCAAGTTTGTATTTACAATTTCAGCATATAATATTCCGACAGCTATTTGATTGTATGAGTTATCACAAATAATAAGTTCTTCTTCTAATCTTACCTCTAACGATAACCATCTATTCACTTTATAATGCTGTCTTCCTCTTGCAAATTCGCCTTCTATAATGGTCATCAATAAGATGTTATATTTTTTTTTATAAAGCCAAAATATTTTAGCTGTCTTATTTTGATCTCCTTCATTAATTCTCTGTTCAGTCTTAATGTTTTCTATGACCTCTTTGTTTTCTTTTCTTTCCAGGATTCGGGCCCCATTCTTCTAAATATCCACATTGCAAGGGCCTTAATTCTTTCTTCTAATTGCTTGTTCATTGTCCATGTTTCTATGCAAACCCCCATTTATGAATTCTGTATCTTCTTGGTATGTCCTCTCCATGTATCAGAACCATACAACAACAATTCAGACAAATCAACAACAATAAATGACTCAGTAAACAAATAATAACCAGAACCAAGCATAGAAGGGCCTCATCTTTTTACTGTTTTATTTTAATATAAAATTACCGGATATGTCTGTAATGAAAATAAAAAAGACTACTACAGGTAACAAGACAGTACTTTAACAATATGTAAGACAAAACTATTATATGTAAGTAAGTAAAGTTACAATGCAGTGTCTGTTCTTTTTTTATTAATCTATAAATAGAGTTATGAAAAAACATAAAGTACAAGAGAAATAATAATAATTGTTATTTATTGTGGGACATGTCCCTGTGAGAAAAGTGCCTTTTTTTTTTTGCTATCAGTATTCTATTGGCTAAGCAGTTAGAGTGCTTTCCTCCTGCAGTATAGTTACCACATTCCAGTATTGAAAACTGGTAGCGTTACATCTCAGTCTACCAAGCTGTAAATAGGTCTTGACTGTGCACTTAAATTATGGAAAGAAAAGGCAGCAAGGAAGGTAACTGACCACTCCACCGTAAAGCTGTACATAGTACTGTGAAGTCTCACACTTCACTTCTCTATGGCAGTACCTACACTAGGGACCTACCTTGACCTTTGTTAGATTAGCTTTAATCATTGTGATTAGAACTAACGTTAAAAAACATTAGCTTTCCAAACACCTATGAAAAGAATCAGCAAAAGTCATAATCATTTTTGTCATTTGCATTCTAGAAGACGTGAGAGGAAAATTAAGCAAATGATGATGTATTATTTCTTATTTGCATTTACTGATTAAAAATAGTTCCTGTATGGAGAAAACAAATGACGTTTTTTCCAGCATCACTAAAAATGACACCTTATCCAGCCTCACTAAAAATGACACCTTTTCTAGCATCACTAAAATGACACCTTTTGCAGCATCACTGAAAATGACATCTTTTCCAGCATCACTAATCATGACACTGATAAAGTGAAATCTATAAAGCAACATAATACACGGTGATGATAATGTGTTATTTAAATAAAAAAAGCTCTCCATAGTCTCATCAACCAAACATATTATTCAAACCCAAAGGGAAGAACAATTTTTTAAAACAAACAAACAAATGAGACAAAACAAGCATGTGAACAGTTCTATGTTGTATCAAAAAGTTGAGAAATGAGTGCTATATTATATTTAAAATCATAAAATAATTTCAAGGGTTGGAGTAACAGTTGATTATGCATAGGTGAGGGAGGAAGATCTGGGTTTGGGGAAACACTCTGAAACAGAAGTATGTAAATAGTTACAGTAAAAGAACTGAATCCACATTTATATTTAAAAACAGTAACACTAGTTACAAACCTTTAAACAATCTTGGTGGTTTTCCTGCATGGGCATACTTTTTACTGTCAACATCCTTAAGTTCTAAGCTGAATGGCAGATGTGATAATGTCTAATTATCTTCTCTTGATGACACCTATCGCTCTCTTTTTTTGGGGGTGGGGGGAGAGTTATTCTTTTATATGTATTCAAATATAGATAGATAGGGAGCCGCGCTGGTGTAATGGTTACCACACTGTGCTGGTGATCGGGTGATCCAGGTTCGAGCTGTGGCGAGGCCATTTGAAGTAGTGTCGTCGACCGGGACTTGGGACTGGAATAACCTGATCGGCTCCTGAGCCGACCCAGCTCTAATGGTACCTCCGAAATCGGCGAGTATTTGCCTAAATGGCGAGAGGACACCTGTCATTGTACAGGGAAAAAAGGGATACTCACGTAAAATCAGTCTCAGGTTAGACATATTAACCGGAGATTTCGCCTGGAGTAATAGCAGGCGTACGATTTAAAAAAAAATGTTAAGATAAATTATAATTTTTTTTGTGCTCTTTACGGAGCATTGAGCCACCACTGCAGCTTGTCTCCTTGCAGGAAGTCCACACCAAGCAGTTACGTGTTCTTGCAGCAATGGTTCCTGTAACAATTTGTTTTGTATGATAAGGTTGCCAGCTGTTAAGGTATATTTATGTATATTACATGTTGGCCCTCGTTTAGATTTCTTACCAGTTTAAACTTACGCGCTAACATATTTATCTTAAGTCAACATGATATATTGTACACTATAAAGTATAGTTAGTGAACGCGATTATGTGTAGACGTCACTAATAATAGGGTGACGTAGTAAGGCACTGCTATAGGCAGGCAATGGTCCTTCTTGACCTTCCGTTGTTTGTATCCGTCCAAGCAAGACGTGGATTATTAATACTCCCAAGTGATTGAAGTTTATAGGTTCTCCTACATGGCTTATATTTAACTGAAGGTCGCCACAGTAAGTTTTTTCTGATGCAGTATCAGATCATCGTATATTGAGGAGTATTTTCCTTATGAAGAAGGAATGCAGGGAGTAATATATTAATTATATTGTTTTATTGCCAGCTGTCAGTCGTCGCTACCCCAATGCTTTCGCCTTGCCGACATTGCGGGTATATAGTCTGTCATGTGACGATACGTTATAGACTGTAGGAGAACACATTGATATATGTACTGAATGACTGCCATGAATTCTTATGATGTCCGTGATTAAATATAATTGTATGTGAACTCAGCCACATACCTTGTTCTGAACTTTATTCAATTTGACGCATTGGTTGTGTTGGACAGTCATGTCATTCAATTAACAACATAGCACGATTACTCTACCACTCTTCTCAAACCCCGAAGTCATAACCGCAACACCAGCCCCACGAACAACCTTATATTTTAGTCACCTCGTACGACATTCCTAATGCAGATAAATGTTATATTTGACCACCACTGTCTAGTAAGGGCATCATTAAGAATGACAATATATTCACCAAACTGAAACAGAATTTCCAAGGCAATGATACCTAGTTAATGCTGAAGGCTACATTTAACCACTCATGAACTTTCTCCTGGGAGGAAAGGACACGTCAAACACCAGGTATCTCAAGTTAAAACATGACATCTCTTAATATAACCTCTTATATGAAGATCTTAAGAATATGCGCATATAACATGACATCTCTAGATATAACATGAAGTCTCAGGTGTAACCTGAATGTCATGATAAATAATGAAATACCCAGATATAACATAAAATCTCCAGATATAACAATAATGTCTTGATATAATCTAGACTCTAAAAGATAAACTACACTTTCATAACAAATCAATGAGTACCCTTTAGCTCCCCAAGAAGCATAGGCCTTCAACAAACATATGTCAAGTCCTCAGTCACATGCCATCAGCTCAAGTTCTTTCCATGTCTGCTTCATCATTTTCAGTTCTATCTGCAGTTTTCTTCTCTATGTGCTTTTTGGTCTACCTCTGCCTCACTTTCCCTGGGTGGTTCCAGAACACAGACTGCCTTCTAATGCTATCAACAGGTTTCCTCAATGTGTGTTACATCCATCGCTTGCATCTTCTTCTCTTCTCTTGTTCCACCGGCACGTGTCTGGTTCCTGTCATCAATTTCACAGATAAAACAAAAATCTCTTGATATAACACAAACTTTCACAATATAATCTAGACTAATAGATAAACTAAAATCTCGTAACAAAACCTGAACCCTCAAGATTTATTATCATGATCGTGATTATTTTCCCCTTTGCTCCTTATGGAGCATGGAGGCCAAGATTTAATTTATCTCAAAATACATTTTGGTTTGACACAGAACCTGTGTAGTTCCTAGAGGGGTCTCTGTTGAAACAGATAAGAGAATATGACTATTGTTCCCTCTGGCATGTTGGTGGCGAATATGAAGCTGTACACGTGGCTGGCAACGTCATCACATAAAACCAATTTCTATAGAACATACCTGCAAGAACATGTGGATGCTTGGTGCAGGCTTCCCACAAGTGAACTAGCTGCTGTGGTGGCTTCATATTATTCACCAACTATCTTGACCTAAATAACTTTTCACTAGAAGCAGACTGCTGTCAATATGCTGTTATCATTTTAATAACCATGATAAGACTGTCCATACTTCTAAGCACGTCACTCCCCTTAAAGGATCCATAATACACTTTAAACGAACATGTTACGTAAACAATTTATTCATTTGCCACTGTGGGCCAGTTTATGCAATAAACACAAATATATGGTGCAGTCTGGCAAAACTGATAATTTTTCATCGTATCTGATTTCAAGAAATCAAACAACTATTTTACTTTGGTTATAAATACAGATTTTGAGATCTTTACATTGTATGACAGCTTAGATTCCTTGCTTGAAACAGAATTGATTAAATGTTAAAAATGATATTAAGATATGTTTAATATTTGAAATAAATGACCCTTGCACAAAGATCAATATGACATAAATTGTTAAATTCAATTTCTCTGAATTTGACATCTCAGTCAGTAATCGATTTAGTTCACATTACCGTGTTCACACTGTGTTCATCATAGCAGTCTTCCCATCCCTTCATTGGATGCTACTAAATTAAGCAGGCTGTTTTTGCTATATTTACAAGTGTAGACTTATAACAGTTCAACCAATCAAAAGTGGACATTTAATTATAGCCACTATCTTGTGACCCAAGTAAAAGCTGAAGTAACATTTTTGAAATGCACATAATTTCTCATAAAACTTTCTAATTTAATATTATATTAAATTTTATTAGTTAATGAAGATATACGGGAGGTTATGTAAAATTCCTTGATAGAAATTTGGCAACTTGTGTTAAGAATAACGTGACCAAACTTGCAGTGAGGCATTAATAGGACATCCATAGTTGTATCTGCACCAATCAAAAGCTGACGCTATGTTGTAAGATGGAGGAATAAAATATGCTTTTTATTCATTATCAACATTAACCCTCCAGATTCACGAAGAGCCTAGGCCGTTAAAAACGTTCATGCCACGTCTTTCAGTTCTGTGCTATCTGTTGAAGTCTTTCCTTGTCCTCTTTTTTCTCTTTCATGTCAGTGTTTTCCCTTCTCCACGCATTTTTATTTTCTCTGTTTTTCTTACCTTGGGGATTCCAGAAGTAGTAATGCCTTGTTATGTTATTAGCTGGTTTTTCTCAATGTGTGTCCTTGTCAATAAGAGTCTTCTCCTCACATCTTGTTCTATTGGTATTCATCTTATTCTTGCCATCACTTCCACGTTGGTGATCCTGAAATGCCATTGCAATCCTCCTTTAAACTGGATTTGTAGACTTCTTGTTTATGCAAGCATCTTATTTCTGAAAGTCTGACTTCTCCATGTTATTCTTGTTTATTTTTTATTTTTTTATTTTTTGGCTTACACTTTCTACAGGATCGTTAACTGGCCATATGTCCACCCCGCTTATGTTGCCTCAAATGACACATACACAGACACATATACATGCCCACACACGCACATTGTACATGCTCACACCAGTTGGTTCAACTTGTTAAACGTTTGTATCTTTGATCTCTGCTTGGCCACTCGAAAAGCAGCGGCTGGGAGACTTTATCAGGCCATAAATCGAGGATTCCTCAGCAAGAAAGAGGTTGGTAAGAAAACGAAGATGGCTGTATACCGCTCCACCTATGTCCCAATCTTGACATATGGATGCGAGTCATGGGCAATGACTACAACCCACAAAAGCCAGATTCAAACCTCAGAAATGAGGTATCTGAGGAAGGTGGTTGAAGTAACAAGAAGAGACATGGTCCGCAGCCAGACGATACGTCAAGGCCTAAAATCCCACCCGCTGCAGACCCAAATAGAACAGTCCCAACTAAGATGGTTTGGCCATGTCTGCAGAATGGGAGAAGATCGGCTACCACGACAAGCACGGGAAACAAAGAGCCAGGGATTCAGACCTCCAGGACGACCCAGAGTCCGCTGGGAGGACAACATTAGACAATCTTTGAAGGACCGAGGACTAGAATGGAACCAGACCAGGAAGAAGACAGCTGATAGAATAGTCTGGCGCTCTCTCTTCCAAACCTCTACACCTCACGGTAGAAGAGGAACGACTAAGTAAGTAAGTATCTTTGATCTCACCAAACTGTTGTCGAGATGGACTTGTTACATTATTTTTATTATCTAAGTTTACTGTGACGAAATGGACGACCTTTTCACGATCCTTGTTTCTCTCCAGCAGTATCGGTACATTTGTGGTACTGATTTATATTATGTGCTCTCAAGTATCGCTCTTTCTTTCTTTCTTTCGTCGTTATTTTTCGGCTAAGTAGCAGATCTTTGATTTTATCAAAACATTCGACACTCCTCTCTGTGATGTGACTTGTTAGTTACCCGGTCATCTTGGCTTGCGGTGAGCAACTGAGATAAGATAGTTGCCGGCGTGTTTAGCTTGAACCGCTGATAAGACGACTCGACTGGTAACCCAGATGGGCAGACATGGAGTTTTGCGTACTCATACGACAGATAACGAGATTACTTTCTGTGTGACACATATGGGCAGACAAATGTGACATAATCGCTTCCGGGCGGACTTGTTATGACAACATTACTTTCTAATAAAGTAATAAGTATTACAGCTTACACATGTTGTCATCAGAATTCCCCAATCTGTCTGTAAGTGTATACGCAAGGGCATCGGATATCATATTATCAAATATGAGAGACGTGACCTTTGCAAAATTTTTCCGTGTCGGAAATATTTTGACAGTGCCTTACCCGACCTGTTTGAATATGATTGGAGCGTTTATTTAACTCCATAACAAACGAAGACGGGGGAAGGTAAGGAATATAATCTGACCATTTCGCAGTTTTATTTCACTGTGAATACACGCTCGCCAAGACAACATCAGACCTCGCCAGAGTGAAGACTAGATTCATAATTCCTTTTTTTTTAACCGGACCTTTTATTGTGCGAACCAAAAGACTTACAAAGCACAGGAAATCTCTACATTTTAATAAGGAACACTGGGACTAGGACACTAATTCAGAGGGAATTGAAGTTAAAATTAACGATCCCCAGTACACGTGAAAAAAGCCAGCTGCCATGTGACTTTTTTTAAGTCCTCTGAGCAAAAACGTCTGTGAGTCAAGATTGGCGTTAGTAGCGCATTTTTCAATCTATTTTATTACAAAAAAAAAAAAAAAATGAAACTAACATATATATATATATATATATATATATATATATATATATATATATATATATATATATATATATATATATATATATATATATATATATATATATATATATATATATATATATATATATATATATATATATATATATATATATATATATATATTTATATATATATATATATATATATATATATATATATATATATATATATATATATATATATCGCAGAGAGATTTATGATCAATAAATTTTCTATATCCTTTTCTTTTTCTACCAATGTCCTCTACTTTATTATCGCTCTTTTATCCTTTTCCTGTTTTTCGCATTCGTTCGTTTGCGACAAAATATTACTTTCCCATTCTGACTTTGCCGTTTATTTCTCATACTAGTAACGCATTTTATTACGTAATATGTCATTCCCTGGACGAGACGAAATAGAGTGAGAATTCGTCTAGTCAGACATAGAGAGCAGACATTTGTCTACATTTTCATCTGATACGAGTTTTCTTCGGCTAAGTTTCTTGGCGTGAGGTGTGGAAACTGCCATCTGCATCGCTCAGAAATGAGACATGTCGGCGTGAGGTGTGAAGACGCGTGTTGGCAGTTATGGCCAGCGTCTAAGGGAATGGGAAGTGTTAAGAGGAGAGGGGGAGACGGGGGTTTGTGAAAATAGCGCGCATCCTTTGTCTGTTTAAGATATAAACTAGAGTTTTAGACTTCATTCACGCAGTGCTCCGCAGTCAAGACTAGAACGATCTAGCGTTCGATTCGTGAAGATCTCTGTTGATAGAAGCATCATTTAGTTGGTCGATTGCCACATAGCTTTCGATTTCAAAAGATCTCTGTTAATAGAAGCATCATATAGTTGGTCGAAGTGGATTTAGTTCTTATTAGTACTGTGTTGAGGTATATATATATATATATATATATATATATATATATATATATATATATATATATATATATATATATATATATATATATATATATATATATATACTAGACGGTCTGACAAATCTTAATCTGTTGTAGGTGACAGGCTGACTGAGAGAAATCATCTCGAGGGTCAGAGACCGACTCTAATATATTTCCTCCATCTCACTCGTGAAATCTATTTCTATTATTATCTCTCACTGTGGCTATCACTTATTCTAAGCTATTCAGAAGGGACCAACCCAAGTCTTAATTCCCCTATCAAAAATCAACGACAGAATGGGGGCTCGTTTTTCCGGGAATTGAACTCTAGTCCTGAGCAAATACGTATATCAGCTCGTCTGCAGGATTAATTTTCTTTATTCTGATATAGAGTAAGAGAGTGATGTCTTGTGAGTTTTAATATCTTTAAAAATAACTATTCCCCTAGACTAATGATCTGTTTATGGGCGTGCTGACCACACAATTAATAATTGGTTTTTCCACAGCATTTTTAAGGAATATACATTTGAGTTACAGGTAGATTTTGTCGGAATATATGTTAATTACTGATTTTGTAATACTAAACCGTTGGTAGAGTTTGTGATTGTTGAGCAATCACAGGGTTCTGAAGCAGGAAGGTGTTTGAACTAAGTTAAGGAGTGCGTTCGGACATATTTTTTTTCTCGTCCTGTTAATTGCCTCCCTTACCCTAACTGTCTTCAGTGGTGAACTTGTAGTGGACTTAAAATTAAGGGGATTTTTTTTTCTTCCTTAAATAATTTTTTGCAATAATTATTTTGTTTCCACTGTAGCAACTTATTTTTCAGTTAGTAATCTTAACTACCATTAAATTGGCGTAGCCACTAGCATTTGGAGCTCTTACTGCCGATTAATAGCAGCGATAGTTAAATACTATATTATAGGAGGAGGTATCCCAGTATATAAAGTATATTATCTTTTGTTTTGGTATTTTCTCGCAAGTGGTAGGAACCAGAGTATTCTTTTTCTTCTTTTCTTCCTTGAGTAGTCTCAGTCACTGATTTATTGTGGCCGAGAGAGCGAAACTGAGGCAGATTCTCAGACAGGAAGCAATGGAAGAGGGACTGGACGGCGACGAAGCGAAAGCTTTCGTCAGGGACGAACTTGAGAGATATGATGTGGAGCAGAAGGAAAAAGCAGCGGAGAAGAAAGAAGTGGAAGACCGTCTATTACAGCAGAAGAAGATTGAGGAAGAAATGGAAATCCGCAGGGCGAACGAAAGAGAGAAGGAGAAACAGCATGAGGAATGAGAGAAGGAGAGACAGCATGAAGAAAGAGAGAAGGAGAGGGAGGAAAGGGAGAAGGAGAGACAACATGTATTGTCTCTCAAAGCTCTAGAAGTCCAGAGTCCTGGGGCTGCCTCTACCTCCAGCAATGGAGAGTCTTCTGCTCATTCTTCTTTGACTGATCCTTCAAATACTCAATCTCCTCACCTCACCGTTATGTCTTTCACTCTAGAATCTTTCCCTTGTCCTAACGAGAAGATTGACACATACCTGGAAAAATTCGAAAAAATGGCAATTCTGAACGGTTTAGAGAGGTCGCGTTGGTGTATGAAGCTGTCTCAGGCTTTAAAAAGTTCTGCTTATGATGCTTACTCGAAACTATA
>JAMPIV010013613.1:0-83801 GCA_024509875.1 Oreohelix idahoensis
GTTCTTCACTCAGCTAAAAGTTCTTCACTCAACTAAAAGTTCTACACTCACATTCTTCACTCAACTAAAAGTTCTACACTCACATTCTTCACTCAACTAAAAGTTCTACACTCACATTCTTCACTCAACTAAAAGTTCTACACTCACATTCTTCACTCAACTAAAAGTTCTACACTTACATTCTTTATCTAACTTAAGTTCTACGTCTACATTCTTCACTCAACTAAAAGTTCTACATCTACATTCTTCACTCAACTAAAAGTTCTACACCCACATTCTTCACTCAACTAAAAGTTATACACCCACATTCTTCACTCAACTAAAAGTTATACACCCACATTCTTCACTCAACTTAAGTTCTTTGTCTACATTCTTCATTTAACTAAAAGTTCTACACCCAAATACTTCACTCAACTAAAACTGCTACACCCACATTCTTCACTCAACTATAGTGTGTTTCAAAAAGACCGGTCGACGATCGACTCCAAATATCTCCATATTCCTTGCACTTATAAACATGATTTTTTGCATGTGGTCTTATATTTTCAATGTCCCAAAGTTTTTATAAAATTCAATATTGCAGGTAGTGTTCTTTTCTTGCAACGGCTAATTCCTTTGATCTTCTTTAACGAAGTAATTATTTTGTCCTGGAAGAAAATAATTTACCGTAAATGACGGAAGTTGCATATTTTCGACATAGGCGTCTATACAATTCGAATGTTAGAGGGGTTTGTTAACTGATTACTACGTGAGGTCCTTTTTTATTTCTTCGAAATATTTGAGAGAATAATAACGCCTATTTGTTGTAAATGTTACTTTTTATACTAAAACGTGAATGGATGCATGAAGAGGTGAAAGTACTGTGTATGTTAAAAATAGTAGTGAAATCGTGGAGATAAAAAGGAAATGAATTGGTTCACATATACACATAGATGGAGGAGAAAACATATAAAACATATAAGGTATTTACACACTTATTCTGAGTCAGACGAGTGTAGCAAAGTTGATTTTGCTGGGGAGGTTATGATGGTATCCTAAAAAGAATGAAAAGGTGTCTGCTATAACCGTGTGAGGTCAAGCACATGTAGGTCTCTGACTCTATAGATGATGATGATGAATTATGTACAGACAACCTAACGCTACCTCCCTAGGTCTCAAACGGTCAATCTTCTGGCTCTAGTGTATGGTGTATGGTGTATGGTGTACCTAGTGTCTAGGGGAGAAATGAATGATGGTACACAACAATCAAACACTTTAAGTTTCTATTAAAGAAATTAATAACTAGCAGTTAAGTTTTTCTTTGAACAAATATTTACAATGTATTTTGCCTGTCCATTTATAGCTTGTGGACAGGTCTTTGAAAATAAGGACAAGATAGTTTACAGAAAAGGAACAATCAAAACTGTTGGGACAATCTGCCCAATAACTAAAAGTTATTATGTATTTATAAATGTTCTTCCTGTATGGAATATTAAGTTAAATTAGTTCACTTTAGTTATCTGATTTATAAATGTCCTTCCTGGATGAAATATTACAGAGTTCACTTAGTTATCTACCGGGAGAGTCACTGTATATGAGGGCTGTAGTTCCTCATACCCCCATAAAATTCCTGTGTAATATTTTGAAACACAAGAAAATGTCAGAGATGCCCCAGATGTTTTACTCTTCACCTGAGAGTCCTTGTTGTAAGATAATACGATGGGTAGTTGCAGAAATTTCAAGTTCAACAATCGCCAAAGCTCCTACTGGATATTCAACAGCATATAAGTCTGGTTGGAGACTGGTTGGCGTTTATAAGCACTCAGCAGGTTTCCTGTCACCAGCCAGCACCAGGAACATAGACCCTCTGCAACAAAAGGACACCCTGGCCTTTTATCTCTGATCATTTATTCTAACACTTAATTCCCTACGTGGGTATGGGGTCAGCCTCGAGTGCCTTACAAATGCACTCGCCCTGAATTGTACAGGACTCCCACCTGGTTGTGACCACACCTCAAGTCCTTATAGTAGATACGCCACTGTACGTTCACATACTTTTTCTCCATACAATAATGTGGAGTAACCACATTTCCTGTGATATCATCTTCTCTTCTTTTCTTTACACTTATATTTGCTTCAGGCATGTTTAAACAGTGTTCATTGAACACAGAGGCTTGCTAAACTATTTTAATACAATAATATGTCAACATAATTATAACAACATACATCAGTCAGATACCGCTTAATGTGTGGACTCAACAATGTCTGCTTCCGACATGTCCTTCCCTTTTTCCCCAATAGCAGTATCTAACTTTGTAGTTGGACCAAACATATTAAATTTCATAAAATATCCTTACCACAATCAAGAAATATATAAACAAATGACGCTGATTTTGTGAAGAAATGGCCTCAGCTTGCTCCGAACTGCACAGATTGTGAATTTATTCTTGATTTAAGTTTAAAATTAACACAGCTGTTTTTCAGCGTATCTGTATACAAATTTTAGTTCAACTGGCAATGAATAATCAAAGCCTTTACTAATATCTACCAGCACTAGCCAATCGTAACGTTCTACTACTTGAATTCAAATGCAGTTTGAATGAAAAACCCAAAATAATTTTGAATAACTGGTGGTCGATTGGCTAGTCTGCTCTAGTCATGCCAAATACAAAAGATATCACGTTTAGGATTACATTTCTCCTACCGTTTTCCTTTCCCATTCATACTCTGTTCATCTCAAGCTAATTTGAATGTACCTCCCTGCCTCTTTTTCCACCTTGCGTCCCCCTAATGTTACCAAAAAAACATGAGCAGGAACGCCAGTGTGTCTGGTCATGTGTTCTTAGAGATTAGTATTTCTTCAATAACTTCTCTAATACTGGGAATATCATATATTTTAAAGTACATTCTTACTCAGCCAACTCCACGTCATACTACCATATAATTCTTATGGGGAACTTCCTAATGGTTTAAAATTTCCAATTTATTTCATCGTCCATCGTCAAATAAAATTTTACACAAGTCCGCCATCTTCCTCTCCTTCATCTTGCGAGCATGTATTTTTTCAAATAACTTGTTTTAGTTACATCAGAAATGCTACCACGATGAGGAAATAAAACTGTCTGCGTGGTTATGCCTTGGCTGGCTTTTTCGCAGTGTGAATATATGCGTTGCAGACTGTGTCATCGAAGCGGGGTAGACGGGGCGGGTTTAAGAATTTGCGTTACTAGTTAGCATTGTATCGTGTAATATTACCAAAAAATGTAAGGATTACTACTGATTTTGCTACAAAGTTGACAAAAAGTGTTACTTCAGATAGCTATATTGCGGCACTCTTCCGCCAATAGTTAATTGTAAGGCTAGACTACAAAGTGTAATTAGCAGATTGGGCAAAGGTTAACTATTAGTAGTGTTTCTCGAAAACGAAACTAAAGCATATCAGACTTTTTGCCGTGAAATCGTTCTCTAGGCTTAGCACTGTGCAAAAAGCAGCGGTGCTGGCTTCGAAGATGCCTACCGTCAGACACATGCGGGCTAATGTATTTATTATCGTTTTATGCCTAAATTGTACTGAATTGAGCGTTTATTCTCGCATATTTTGCTACACACCTCCCATCCTAAAACATGCATTCATTTGCAGGTTATAATATGCGAGATAACTTAGCTCCATGAAGTCTTACTCGTTTTTCTGATCTTCATCATAAGGATGTCTGCTCAGAAAGTCTGCGCCAATGTTCAAAGGGCCGGGAATGTATTCTATTAAAAATGAGTATGGTTGCAACAAGAGAGACCATCTCAATAATCTAGAATTTTCGTGCTTGGCCTGTGACAAGAACACGAGGGGAGAATGTTCCGTTTGGACCACAAATGTCCGGCCATATAAATAAATTTGGAATTTCTTTATAGCCCATATTAAAGCAAGACATTCTTTTTCACTGGTTGAGTAATTTTTTTCCGCCTTGTTCAATTTGCGGCTAGCATAAGCGACTGGGTTCAATTCCCCATCTTGTGAGGAAGACCTTTGCAATAATGTAGCGCCCAGACCTACATTGCTTGCGTCACTTCTCACAATAAATTCTTTAGTCAAGTCAGGCAATTGCAACACTGGCCTGCTTGTAAGCTTCTCTTTTAACTCCTGGTAAGCCAATTCATCCCAACGGGCTGATCACCCGTTTGCCAGTCACTTTGATTACGGAAACAACGACAAACGGATTGATTTGTCGTTGCCCTAAAGACGCCATTAGGTGTGATGGGAACAACGGCAAAGAAAATCTATTCGCTGTTGCCCTTAAGACGCCACTAGGCGTAATGGCCACTGACTGCTTTGCCGGTCGTTGGCTAAGGACGGAAGAAGAAGAAGAAGCCAATTCACACTGTGCTGTCCAAATTATAGTATCAGGTTGACCTTTGCGAGTTAAATCGGTCAAAGGAGCACATATAGAGTTAAAATGTTTGATATATTTTTGGTAAAAACCCCACAGAGACATGAAAGATCGCACATCTTTTTTTGTTTGTGGTTTAGGTGCTCTTTTTAGTTTTTCCAGATTCTTGGGATCAGGGGTCATGCTACCCTGATGTACTGTATGTCCCAAGAATTCCAACTCTTTACAACCAATACAGCATTTGGTTGGCCTAGCGGTTAAGTTAGCCTCTCTGAGTCTATCAAACAGCATATTCAAAGAGGTAACGTGTTCCTCAAATGTTTCCGTAGCAATGAGGATATCATCCATAAAATTCAAAATACATGGATTTTTCAGGGGATCCAGCAATTTTCGCATCATCCTAGAAAACACACTCGGGGCATTTTTCAAACCAAATGGTAACATGTTGAACTCATAAAGACCTTCCGAGGTGCTAAAGGCCAAATAAGGTCGAACCTCAGGCTTTACTGGAATCTGGTAATAGCCTTTGCTAAGATCCACCTTAGAAAAAATATTTTGCCTTGTTCAGCCTGGCAAAAAGTTGAGTAGTATCAGGTAATGGATCCACCTGACCTTCTGTGACAGCATTCAGTTTCCTGTAATCTATGCACAGTCTATGTTCTCCTGATGGTTTCCGCAACAGAACCACACAGGAACTGTAAGGAGACTCACTGTGAGAAATAATCCCTTCTTTTAACAGATAATCAATCTCCTCTTTCAAAGCTTTTTCCTTAGCGAACGGAATAGAATAAGGCCTCATACAGATGGGTGCTGGGTCTAGTAGTTTCATATCATATGACAGCAAATTTGTGTGCCCCCGTTTATCAGTTAGCACATCTGTATGTTTCTCAAGGACCTGTTGAACCTTCTCCTTCTGTCCTTTTGTCAGGTGATTACTTATTTTCACCTGCGCAAACGTTTCACTGGTTTTCAGTGGGTATTCAACCGAGGAGAGAGGTTCATTTTTCATCTCGGTTGCTATAGACAAGGCCATTAAATGTGATCCCTCCTGAATTTGTCTGTCCAGATATTTCTTCAAAAGGTTCACATGATAGACTTTCTCCTTTCCCTTTTTGTCTATCTTATAATTGGTTCTGGATACCTTTTCCAGAACTGTATATGGCCCTTGCCATCCGATCTGAAGTTTATTGTTGCTGCCTGGCAATAGAAGAAGTATCTTCTCCCCTACAGCAAGTTCTCGATCCTTCGCTTTTTTATTATAATAAACAGCATGCTTTTTCCTGGCTTGTCTCAAATTTTCATTTGCCAGTTTCCAACTGGTTTTTAAACGAGTGGTCAGTTCGTTCACATATTGGTATGATGAGGTAACAGTCTCCTCTGCCTTCTCATCTGTCCAGGTCCTTACCAAAGCTTCTAACGGACCTTTTATAGGCCTCCCAAATAGGAGTGTTGCGGGTGCCATTCCAGTTGAATTATGTGGTACTTCCCGGTAGGCAAACAATGCGGCGGGCAAGTAGTGGTCCCACGTCTCAGGTTTCTCATGTGCCAGCTTTCTCAGGATAGAAATGAGAGTCCCATTGAACCTCTCTACCTGGCCGTTCCCTTGGGGGTGATACGGACTACAATGAAAGTGCTTGGCTTGAAACAACTTGAACACTTCTTCAGTTAGCTTCCCCTTGAACTGAGAGCCATTATCAGTCAAGATTTGATGCGGGAATCCTAACCTTGTGAATATTGTAAGTAATGCCTCTGCCACATGTTTTGAATCGATTGATGACAGGGCTACCGCCTCTCCCCACATAGAACAAGTGTCTACCAGAGTAAGGATGTAACTGTTCCTCCTCTTGGTCCGAGTGAGAGGTCCCACAATATCCACTGCAACTCTCTCAAAAGGGGTTCCCACTATGGGCATTTCCCCAAGAGTTGCTGGAGCAGTCCAATGCTTTGGAGCTACTCTCTGGCATTCGGGACAGGATTTCACATATCTCTTAATGTCTTCCGTTATCCCTGGCCAGAAATAATGACAAGCTATACGCTGTCCTGTTGCGCTAATCTCCATGTGACCACTGAAGGGGATAGTATGACCTAACTCCATTACTTTCTCCCTATATGAACTAGGAAGGACCAGCTGTGCGTGACCAGCTGAACCAGTGCCGGCCTTCCTGTATAGCAATTTATTCTTCATATAGAATTCTCCTTTATTAGGAGGAGTATGGCTCTTTGGGAGTTTCTTGTAACATGGCTTCAGTGACTTATCTTCAGCCTGTGCCTTTCTCATCTCCTCTGGATGAGTATTTATGGGTTCATCTTCTTCCTTTCGGGATTGAGATCGTGTCTGGACTGTTGCCATGATCACAGGTCTCTTGGGATTCCCCAAGAAGACATATCTACACCCCAATATCAGAGGGTAGATTGGATCATTTAACACTGCTGCCTTGATTACTCCTTCCACATATCACGTCTTCACATTTATTCTGGCGATGGGAAGTGTCATGGTCGCTACGTCCTTGGTTGCCGCTTGGATCTCCACTGTTTCTGTGGTGTATTGATCTGCCTGCACCAGGTGAGAACTCACAACTGAATCATAATCCAATCCCGTATCATACAAACACCTTATGGTGACTCCATTACATATTACATCTTCACACACTGGGGGGTGGTAAGGTTCCTGCTGTTCAATAGAGTTGACCTTTATTCCCTTCCTCCCAGTTTTCATGGCAGCGAAACTTGGAGTTTTCTTTCTACAATTTTCAGTGTTATGGTTGTCCATCCGACAATTTTTACAATACCTCTTTCCTTGGTTAAAAGGTTTTCTTTCATCATTTCTTCTATCATTAAATTGTGAGGGTCTATTCTTAAATTCATTTCGAGGCCTATCGAAGTTCTGCTTATTTCTATTATCAAATTTGTTATGGTTTTGAGGGGCCTTACTTTGATCTATTTGTTTCTTCTTTGTGCCAGCTACCTCTGCCTGGGCTGCCTGATACCTCTCAGCGACATTTATTATCTCACCCAGCCTCTCCGCGCCCTGTTCCATGAGAAACTTTCTCATGTCTGGAGCCATGGACTCTCTCATTTGTTCAATGAGTATCGGGTTTTCCCCAAAGTAGCCCATTTCTCCATATACATTTCCAACCGGGCGGAGAACTGGTGATAAGTCTCACCCGACAGTAGCCTGGCATTCCTAAATTTCTTTTTATAAAACTCTCCGTTCTTTTCATATCTTAACAGAAGAGCTTGCTTCAACATGTCATAGTTGTCTTGGTCATCCCTGCTCATTTTGGAAAACACTTCATAAGCTGTTCCCCGAAGTCCCTGAGACAACTTTACCCCCCATCTTTCTCTTTCTAACCCATAAGTAGTAGCTAAAAGTTCAAACCTACTTAGATACCCTTTGATGTCATCGTCTTTCTCAACAAAATGGTCTACATGAAAACCCATAGCTGAGGTTGAGGCTCCTTGACTAGTGGTGGCATCTGAGGCAATGGGGCTAGCACCATTTTCAGGAGCATGGCCTTGAATTTCCAACTCCCTTAGTCGTAACTCGTGCTCCCTCTGTAATCTTTTCTCCTCCTTTTCTGCTTCCCTTTCGGCAGTCAATCTTTTTTCTTCTGCCTCCCTTTGCAGTCATTTTTCTTCTGCCTCCCTTTCAGCAGTCAATCTTTTTTCTTCTGCCTCTAATTTTTTCTCCTCAAATTGGAGCCTCTTTATCTCAGCCTCTCTATCAGCCTCTAATGCCCTAGCCTCCTTGTCAGCCTCAATCTGCAACCTCTTAATTTCTTTGTCAGCTTCAATTTGTAATCTCTTCTCTTCAGCTATCTTCCTATCTTCCCTTTTAATATACTTGTCACATTCTGAAGTTACATACTGGATCAAAGCCTGACCCTCCATGTTCATTTCTTTCGCAGTCTGCACAGCAGCAGAGCGAAACTTGGCCAGATCTGCCATTCTAATAAGTACAAAATGTTCTAACAAAATCTCTAACTAATTATAAATTTATTTAATTAAATCTGGGCTCTGACACTTTCTTCACTACCCAAATCTTGGGTAATACTATATGGGTTTCCCTGAGAAAATAGACTGTTGTTAAAGCTAAACCCCAGACCCCAATGAATGTAGTACTAAGAGAAATTCAGATGCCCGGACAAGCCTACCAATTTATGTAGCAAAGTTGATTTTGCTGGGGAGGTTATGATGGTATCCTAAAAAGAATGAAAAGGTGTCTGCTATAACCGTGTGAGGTCAAGCACATGTAGGTCTCTGACTCTATAGATGATGATGATGAATTATGTACAGAGAACCTAACGCTACCTCCCTAGGTCTCACACGGTCAATCTTCTGGCTCTAGTGTATGGTGTATGGTGTACCTAGTGTCTAGGGGAGAAATGAATGATGGTACACAACAATCAAACACTTTAAGTTTCTATTAAAGAAATTAATAACTAGCAGTTAAGTTTTTCTTTGAACAAATATTTACAATGTATTTTGCCTGTCCATTCATAGCTTGTGGACAGGTCCTTGAAAATAAGGACAAGATAGTTTACAGAAATTCAGTGGGCTGATCACCCGCTTGCCAGCCACTCTGATTACGGAAACAACTATTAATTTTTGTTATACCAATAAGGAAAGATAGTTTCGGCGTAACAGAAAAGGAACAATTAAAACTGTTGGGACAATCTGCCCAATAACTAAAAGTTATTATGTATTTATAAATGTTCTTCCTGTATGGAATATTAAATTAGTTCACTTTAGTTATCTGATTTATAAATGTCCTTCCTGGATGAAATATTACAGAGTTCACTTTAGTTATCTACCGGGAGAGTCACTGTATATGAGGGCTGTAGTTCCTCATACCCCCATAAAATTCCTGTGTAATATTTTGAAACACAAGAAAATGTCAGAGATGCCCCAGATGTTTTACTCTTCACCTGAGAGTCCTTGTTGTAAGATAATACGATGGGTAGTTGCAGAAATTTCAAGTTCAACAATCGCCAAAGCTCCTACTGGATATTCAACAGCATATAAGTCTGGTTGGAGACTGGTTGGCGTTTATAAGCACTCAGCAGGTTTCCTGTCACCAGCCGGCAACAGGAACATAGACCCTCTGCAACAAAAGGACACCCTGGCCTTTTATCTCTGATCATTTATTCTAACACTTAATTCCCTACGTGGGTATGGGGTCAGCCTCGCGTGCCTTACAAATGCACTCGCCCCGAATTGTACAGGACTCCCACCTGGTTGTGACCACACCTCAAGTCCTTATAGTAGATACGCCACTGTACGTTCACATACTTTTCCTCCATACAATAATGTGGAGTAACCACATTTCCTGTGATATGATCTTCTCTTCTTTTCTTTACACTTATATTTGCTTCAGGCATGTTAAACAGTGTTCATTGAACACAGAGGCTTGCTAAACTATTTTAATACAATAATATGTCAACATAATTATAACAACATACATCAGTCAGATACCGTTTAATGTGTGGACTCAACAATGTCTGCTTCCGACATGTCCTTCACTTTTTCCCCAATAGCAGTATCTAACTTTGTAGTTGGACCAAACATATTAAATTTCATAAAATATCCTTACCACAATCAAGAAATATATAAACAAATGACGCTGATTTTGTGAAGAAATGGCCTCAGCTTCCTCCGAACTGCACAGACTGTGAATTTATTCTTTATTTAAGTTTAAAATTAACACAGCTGTTTTTCAGCGTATCTGTATACAAATTTTAGTTCAACTGGCAATGAATAATCAAAGCCTTTACTAATATCTACCAGCACTAGCCAATCGTAACGTTCTACTACTTGAATTCAAATGCAGTTTGAATGAAAAACCCAAAATAATTTTGAATAACTGGTGGTCGATTGGCTAGTCTGCTCTAGTCATGCCAAATACAAAAGATATCACGTTTAGGATTACATTTCTCCTACCGTTTCCCTTTCCCATTCATACTCTGTTCACCTCAAGCTAATTTGAATGTACCTCCCTGCCTCTTTTTCCAGCTCGCGTCCCCCTAACGTTATAAAAAAAAACATGAGCAGGAACGCCAGTGTGTCTGGTCGTGTGTTCTTAGAGATTAGTATTTCTTCAATAACTTCTCTAATACTGGGAATATCATATATTTTAAAGTACATTCTTACTCAGCCAACTCCACGTCATACTACCATATAATTCTTATGGGGAACTTCCTAATGGTTTAAAATTTCCAATTTATTTCATCGTCCATCGTCAAATAAAATTTTACACAAGTCCGCCATCTTTCCCCTCCTTCATCTTGCGAGCATGTATTTTTTCAAATAACTAACTTGTTTTAGTTACATCAGAAATGCTACCACGAGGAGGAAATAAAACTGTCTGCGTGGTTATGCCTTGGCTGGCTTTTTCGCAGTGTGAATATATGCGTTGCAGACTGTGTCATCGAAGCGGGGTAGACGGGGCGGGTTTAAGAATTTGCGTTACTAGTTAGCATTGTATCGTGTAATATTACCAAAAAATGTAAGGATTACTACTGATTTTGCTACAAAGTTGACAAAAAGTGTTACTTCAGATAGCTATATTGCGGCACTCTTCCGCCAATAGTTAATTGTAAGGCTAGACTACAAAGTGTAATCAGCAGATTGGGCAAAGGTTAACTATTAGTAGTGTTTCTCGAAAACGAAACTAAAGCGTGTCAGACTTTTTGCCGTGAAATCGTTCTCTAGGCTTAGCACTGTGCAAAAAGCAGCGGTGCTGGCTTCGAAGATGACAACCGTCAGACACATGCGGGCTAATGTATTTATTATCGTTTTATGCCTAAATCGTACTGAATTGAGCGTTTATTCTCGCATATTTTGCCCTTTAACTTTTGCCCAAACGAATTCAATTGGGTTTAAATGTGAATGATAAGGTGGCAGTCTCAAACACATATGACCATGCTGTTGAATCAACTTGTCTATATGGAATATCTTGGTCTTTTGTGATTTCTTAAAAATGGACAGTAATTCAGGTTTCAGAAACCCCTCGTTAAATGGAATGTCTTCTTTCCTGAGCCAAATCTTTATAGCATCTTTTGTACTCGAAGATGTCGGGATTTTGTCTTCTTCTGCCACAGCATTGTGGTATGATGAGTTGTCCATTATCAGACAGGATGGTCTGTCTAGGGACGGAAGAAGAGTCTTTTCAATCCACTCTCTAAATATGTTACCATTCATCTCGGTATGATAGTCCCGGTTGTCCGTATAATTGGAAGTGAAAATAAGTTCAGCATTTTTCACTAGCCCATTATGTCTGCTGCCTGCATGTGCCATTATCAGACGTTGTCCTTTTCCACCGGGTACACATCTTTTAACCGTTCCATCTGATAACTGCCATTCCTTTTCACTTGCGTGGTGTGCATTGATCAAAGTTTCATCCACATACACAATATCATAATCTTGATTACGCATTTCCCGTACTTCACGTAAATATTTACTTCTCATAGATACTAAGTGCGGCTTCTCGCAGATGACCCGTAAAGCCAATGCTTCTAACAGTTCTCCATAATGTTGATTTCGACACATCAATGTCATTGTGTGTTCTCAGCCGAATTTTCAGTTTTCTTAGTGTCACAGTTTCTTTGGAATTGAACATTCTACAAATCTCTCTTCTAATCACATCCCTGTCAAAACTATCTACTACTTCCTTTCTTCCTTGCATCCTGGTATTGATTGAACTGAAAATTCCATTAGCTTTGAGTAATTGATGAAATGAGCGTTTACTTAAACCCAAAGCATGAATAGTTCTCTTTTCAGGATTTGAGAGACTCCGATACAGTTTACCACACTTAGCTTCTCTGCAGAAATATTTATACATCTTCACTGCCCTTGTATGCAGTGTAAGGAACTTGACTTTCATACCCATTGTATTACAGACCGAGAATACCGCAAGATACGCCTATGCACTGAAATACACAATCAGTAGAATGGTAACAGAACGCACCGGAAGGATCAATGTAATGTTCAAAACAGTGCGATAGTGAGCTGAAACACGGAGAAAATCACGTGAAATGTGTTCAAGATGTTAAATCGAAATAGCTCACAAATATGAAGGGGTAAGCCCTCTCAATACACGACTGAACTAGGAGATGGTCGATTTTGTATACTTTAAATAAAGAAAATTTAAAACCATAAGTTTGTTAACGAGGAAAAAAATGTCCCCCTCGGGACATAGCGATCATTAGGTCATATGCAAAGTTGCAACAATTACGATCAAGTGGTTGCAGAGATATTGAATATTAAACAGCGGCAAACATTGTGAAACGCACTATAAAAGTTCTACATCTACATTTTGTCACTAAAAAACTGAATGTCCCAAAATGGGGTGTTCTGCCAAAAATGTTGAGTTTTATGTTTAACTTTATGACTTTATCATTTCCAGCAACTTAGTGGAGCAGCTTATTTTCAGGAGGAATTTTGAAGAGTCTATCACTGCTAACCAGATCAGATGCCTTTGTGAGGTCTATAAAGGCGCTATATAAAAGTCTGTTCTGCTCTCTTGATTTTTCCTGAAGGCAGCGGAAAGAAAAGATCATGGCTATTGTTGATCTACCAGCTCAGAATCCACACTGTGACTCTGGATATGTTCTCAGCTAACTTGTGTAGTAGCATTAAGATGACTCTGGTGAAAACCTTACCAACAATACTAAGAAGAGAGATGCCTCTATAGTTACTGCAATCAATTCTGTCTCCTTTATTTTTATAGTGTTACAATCTTGGCATCTCGAATGTCTTGAGGAATAGTTGTCTCTTCCCAGCACTGGCACAGCACCCTATGCAGGGGATGTAAGCTCTTACAGCTTTTGATTAAATTTGGAGGAATCCCATCACTGCCTGGTGCTTTGCCAGAGCCCAAGCTATCAATGGCCTTGCTGAGTTCTTCCAATGTTGATTCAGCATCCAGCTCCTCCATAGTTGACAGGCATTTAACAGCATCAAGGGCTGCATGCATGATGGTATTTTCTCTAGCGTAAAGCTCAGAGTAGTGCTCGACCCACCTCTTCATCTGTTTATCTTTATCGGTTAGTTTCTCCCCGCTGATGGTTTTTAGCGGTGCCGTCTTACTTTTTTGGGGGCCAAGGGCTTTCTTTATACTGTTGTGAGATCCTTGAACCTCTCCCACTATTGGAAGTAGCCCCTGGCGCCATGCCCTACACCTATCGGGCAAGCTGCTTATAACTGGTAACTGCTACTTCCCATGTTGTGCCGACACCATAAGGTGAAGCTCCTCTCCAGGGCGTGAGTTTGGGAAGTTATATGGAGATCAAGATGTTGCCCATGCAGCATGTTGCCCCTCTCCACTCACCTACTGCCGTTCCTTTGGACCTACTGGCTATATGTTATTAACTGATTGATTGACTGATATTGTCATTAAGGTCAGAATAAGATACCAGATGCAGTGCTGCCTTAAACTATGACCGAACATCATGACAGTATGCAGTTACGATAAACAAAGGCAGTATGAGGAACTCTCTAGAATATCACATATTAATAATCAATTCTGTAAATAAAGCATATCTGTCATATTCAAATTGTTAGCTTGATGAGCCAACTTATTGATTTCAATGTCAAGACACAGATAACAGTTTTACTTTAGTGCTCTCACACCCACACATACACACAAAAACACACACATATTTATGACATCAGCATTTGGTACACTACCAAATAAATATGGTGTCACGAAGAGTGAAGGAACACCGAGACACAAACCTAAGAGACCAGTAACGTTGGAGCGCAGTCGCCACAAACTAGCCACTGCCCTCCGAGCAACAGCTTCATAAACTGGATCCTTCAACAGGCGAGAGAGGACACCAAACTCTAAAACTAATGAGCCAGCCCCTGAAGTACATGTCTCATTAATGCAGTTGCTAGGTACACCGTCCATCAATGATACCTAAGAATCAAAGAAAGTTGAAACTTCTGGATAATGAGCTGCATTTAATAAACAATCAAATAAAAGCAAGCATATATACATACATAACACCCCTATTCAAAAAGGGTGACAAGCGTCAATGTGAAAATATGGCACATCTCTGCTAAGCATCACTGGTAAAATTTACTCTAGAATCCTGGAGAACAGGCTCAGATGTCTGGCTGAGCCACAAATGGATGAGACCCAGTATTGCTTCCGAGCAAACCATAGTACTCAAGACCTTATCTTCACACTCATGCAGCTGAATGAAAAGGCTCTTGAGTATAAAGGTGAGATACATTTCTGTTTCTTGGATCTGGAGAAGGCATTTGAGAAAATTCCCTGGAGCAAACTTTGGGATTGCTTGGCAAGGAAGAACATTCCAGCACCTCTGGTCCATGCTATAAAGAGCTTCTACAAGGGTTGCAGAAATTATGTAAGGACGGCAAACTGTAAGCCTCTACTAGAGTTCAGGACCACCACTGGTGTAAGTCTTGGTGATATTCTGTCACCTTATCTTTTCATACTTCCCATGGACAATGTCACCAAAGCCTGTAAGGAGAGGACAAGAAAGTATTCAGTGGTGTACTGGATGATCAGACAGGTATGTATTTCGGAGCTGGTGTATGCTGATGATATTACCCTGATTGCTAAATCAACTAAATCAAAGGCACATCTTCAATCCAACCTGCAAGTCTGGAGAAGAGAGGGAAGACATTAGCAACTCCAAAACTAAAACCACGGTAATATCACGAGAAGGAAGAAGGCATCAGATTATGTTGAGAGAACAACTTCTGCAGCAGGTCAACCACTTTAAATATGTTGGAGCTGTCATAGACTGGAAGGAAAGCATCAAAGAAGAGATGGCTAACCAAAGAGCAGCAGCTGGAAGACTTTTTCAGGCCACAAACTGAGGATTCCTCAGCAGAAGTGAAAATGACAAGAAGGTGAAGATGGCCGTATACTGCTCCACTTATGTTCCAGTCTTCGACTTACGGATGCGAGTCATGAGCAATGACTTCAACCCACAAAAGCCAGCTCTAAAGCTCAGAAATTAAGAATCTGAGGAAGGTGGTTGAAGTAACAAGAATGGATATGGCCCACAACCAGACGATATGTCATGGCCTGAAACCCAGCCCCTGCACACCCAAGTGGAACAGTTCCAGTTACAATGGTTTGGCCATGTCTCTAGGATGGGAGACGACCGGCAACCATGACAAACATAGGAAAACAAGAGCCAGAGATCCAGACCTTCAGGGGATGATCCAGAGCTCGCCGGGAGGACAACATCAGACAATCTCTGAAGGACAGAGGACTTGACTGGAACCAGGCCAAAAGGAAGACAGCTGATAGGATAGAATGGCTCTTGTTCTGGCAAACTCTACATCCCAAGGAAGAAGAGGAACCACTAAGTATGTGTGTGTGTGTATGTGTGAATCAATATATATATAGTTTTATAAGTTGGTAGTGACCTTGAGGAAAGGACATGGCTGATGTAACCTTCACATGTACTCTCGAACAGAAGTTACAGAAGTTTGTTTGTGTGGTGTGCACGTAGCATCGTCGGAGTTGAAATGTCCTTGATTGAACAACGTACAAATGTCAAATTTTGTGTTTTGCTTGAGAAGTCACCCTCAGAGACAGTAACCTTGCTTAATAAAGCATATGGTGATACCGCAATGAAGAAACCGCAAGTTTTTGAGTGGCACAAGCGTTTCCGTAAAGGTCGTGTTAGTGTCGATGATGATCCACGTAGCGGATGACCGCCTACCTCGATAAACAATGAGAACATTGAGCATGTTCGGAACATTGTTCATGTTGACAGAAGACTTAGTGTAGAGAAAATAGCCTCAGAAGTTGGAATATCAGTTGGAAGTTGCCACAGTATTCTCTACAATGAACTGCACATGCATCGTGTTTGTCAAAACATGGTTCCCAAAATGTTATCTCCTGAACAGAAAGAAACAAGATTGACACTGGCAGGAGACCTAATCACTGTGGCTGATCAAGATAGTAATTTTCTCAACAACATAATCACAGGAGACGAGATGTGGTGTTTTTTTGTACGATCCTCAGACAATTTTCCTCTGAATGGAAATCACCCTCATCTCCCCGGACACAGAAATTTCATTTGGACAAGAGCAAAGGAAAAGTTATGTTCGAAGTTTTTTTAATTCCCAGGGTATTGTCTTCCATGAATTCATTCCTGAAGGCCAAACGGTTAACAAGGACATGTACGTTGATATCCTCTGTCATCTAAAAGATGCAATCAGAAGGAAATGCCCAGAAAAATGGAGAACAAACAGTTGGGTTCTGCTGCATGACAATACGCCAGCACATCGATCCCTACTGGTGAAGCAGTACCTAGCAACGCACAATGTGACTGCCCTGGAACATCCTCCATATTCCCCCGACCTGGCACTGCATGATTTTTTCTTGTTGCCTCGCCTAAAATCGGCACTGAAAGAGCAGAGATTCAAGGATGCTGAGGACGTTATCCCCAATGCGACAAAGCAGCTGAGAGAGGTGTCAAAGAATGGGTTCCAGGAATGTTTCCAACAGCTGTATGGATGTTGGCAAAAGTGTGCAGTTGCCGAAGGGAACTGTTTTGAAGGAAATGTAGTGTAAATAATTGTATTGTTACTTATTTCTATACAATACACAAATTCCGGGACCTTTTTGAAGCTACCTTGTGTATGTATATATATATATATATATATATATATATATATATATATATATATATATATATATATATATATATATATATATATATATATATATATATATATATATATATATATATATATATATATATATATATATATATATATATATATATATATATATATATATGTATATGTATATGTATATGTATATATATATATATAATATATATATATATATATATATATATATATATATATATATATATATATATATATGTATGTATATCTCTATATATATATATATATATACACACACATAACATTTTAAAAGTGTCTTTGTGTACATGTGTGTGTCTTAGACTGCATGTTTTTGGTTTATATATATATATATATATATATATATATATATATATATATATATATATATATATATATATATATATATATATATATATATATATATATATATATAAAATATATACACATACATACACAAGGAGATAGATATGCAAAAACTTTATATACAGTGAGTCCAGGTAAGCTGCAGCATTGGGCTGTTAGGGAGCTCAAAGTGTCTCATAGACCGCAACATCTTTCTTTCTATTTTCCATGCTCCTTGGACTTAGGATCTCATATTATATAAAACAAAAAGATGGAGCCATTTGTGAGTTATACTGTGAAGATCTCTGGTGAAAATCAAGCATTTAAAGACCTTTAAAAAACAAAAACATTAAGCTTCATTGTGTGGCGAAAGCCGAGAGTCCACCAAAGCTGCTGCTTCTGGATATAACAAACAAAATAAAATGCTTTCAGAAATTGGATGGAAAAAAAAATGAAATTAGTTAGCTACAAAAACTTGAATCGCTTACGGATACAAAAAAGTCTTTCAAGGACAGCAATATATTAAGGAGGTATCAATAAAAAAAATGAAGAAATATTTCATAATTTTCTTGACAAAGGCAGTGTTATATAAAAGCCGTTTCTGCACAAGCTTGAATGACTGAAAGACATGCCATGGATATGGTAGAACATCAACAACCCCCCCCCCCCCCCCCCCCCCCCCCCGCCGCATGCAAGCATACACAAGGACTGCTACAAAGGAACGTTAGTATTTTAGTGTAACACATGGCAAGTCTTGATATCTACAACATGGCCGGCCTAGCTTTTATTTTACAACAAAATCATTATCTAAAGCTGCACAGCTTGACTACACATTAAGGCAAGTTTTCACAACCGGTTTTCATTGTGCATTGTAATTCTAAGCGCATTAAATAAAAATTTATGTTTGTCATAGAAACTGTAAAAATATTCAGTTGTGTTTATTGTCTTTTGTGTTTTTGTAATTTTTTTTTTTTTTAATAATAAGGAATGATTTGGTTAATAAAAATGCAACTTTCAGTTTAGCACAGGAACTGTGAAAATTTAAATTACATTTTAAAAGTGTCTTTGTGTACATGTGTGTGTCTTAGACTGCATGTTTTTGGTTAATAAAACAGACTTTCAGTTTAGCACAGGAACTGTGAAAATTTAAATTACATTTTAAAAGTGTCTTTGTGTACATGTGTGTGTCTTAGACTGCATGTTTTTGGTTAATAAAATAGACTTTCAGCTTGGCACAGGAACTGTGAAAATTTAAATTACATTTTAAAAGTGTCTTTGTGTACATGTGTGTGTGTCTTAGACTGCACGTTTTTGGTTAATAAAATAGACTTTCAGTTTAGCACAGGAATTGTGAAAATTTAAATTACATTTTAAAAGTGTCTTTGTGTACATGTGTGTGTCTTAGACTGCATGTTTTTGGTTAATAAAATAGACTTTCAGTTTAGCACAGGAACTGAAAATTTAAATTACATTTTAAAAGTGTCTTTGTGTACATGTGTGTGTCTTAGACTGCATGTTTTTGGTTAATAAAATAGACTTTCAGTTTAGCACAGGAACTGTGAAAATTTAAATTACATTTTAAAAGTGTCTTTGTGTACATGTGTGTGTCTTAGACTGCATGTTTTTGGTTAATAAAATAGACTTTCAGTTTAGCACAGGAACTGTAAAAATTTAAATTACATTTTAAAAGTGTCTTTGTGTACATGTGTGTGTCTTAGACTGCATGTTTTTGGTTAATAAAATAGACTTTCAGTTTAGCACAGGAACTGTGAAAATTTAAATTACATTTTAAAAGTGTCTTTGCGTACATGTGTGTGCCTTAAGACTGCATGTTTTTGGTTAATAAAATAGACTTTCAGTTTAGCACAGGAACTGTGAAAATTTAAATTACATTTTAAAAGTGTCTTTGTGTACATGTGTGTGTCTTAGACTGCATGTTTTTGGTTAATAAAATAGACTTTCAGCTTGGCACAGGAACTGTGAAAATTTAAATTACATTTTAAAAGTGTCTTTGTGTACATGTGTGTGTGTCTTAGACTGCATGTTTTTGGTTAATAAAATAGACTTTCAGTTTAGCACAGGAACTGTGAAAATTTAAATTACATTTTAAAAGTGTCTTTGTGTACATGTGTGTGTCTTAGACTGCATGTTTTTGGTTAATAAAATAGACTTTCAGTTTAGCACAGGAACTGTGAAAATTTAAATTACATTTTAAAAGTGTCTTTGCGTACATGTGTGTGTCTTAAGACTGCATGTTTTTGGTTAATAAAATAGACTTTCAGTTTAGCACAGGAACTGTGAAAATTTAAATTACATTTTAAAAGTGTCTTTTCGTACATGTGTGTGTCTTAAGACTGCATGTTTTTGGTTAATAAAATAGACTTTCAGTTTAGCACAGGAACTGTGAAAATTTAAATTATATTTTAAAAGTGTCTTTGCGTACATGTGTGTGTCTTAAGACTGCATGTTTTTGGTTAATAAAATAGACTGTTTAGCACAGGAACTGTGAATATTTAAATTACATTTTAAAAGTGTCTTTGCGTACATGTGTGTGTCTTAAGACTGCATGTTTTTGGTTAATAAAATAGACTTTCAGTTTAGAACAGGAACTGTGAAAATTTAAATTACATTTTAAGTGTCTTTGCGTACATGTGTGTGTCTTAAGACTGCATGTTTTTGGTTAATAAAATAGACTTTCAGTTTAGCACAGGAACTGTGAAAATTTAAATTACATTTTAAAAGTGTCTTTGCGTACATGTGTGTGTCTTAAGACTGCATGTTTTTGGTTAATAAAATAGACTTTCAGTTTAGCACAGGAACTGTGAAAATTTAAATTACATTTTAAAAGTGTCTTTGCGTACATGTGTGTGTCTTAAGACTGCATGTTTTTGGTTAATAAAATAGACTTTCAGTTTAGCACAGGAACTGTGAAAATTTAAATTACATTTTAAAAGTGTCTTTGCGTACATGTGTGTGTCTTAAGACTGCATGTTTTTGGTTAATAAAATAGACTTTCAGTTTAGCACAGGAACTGTGAAAATTTAAATTACATTTTAAAAGTGTCTTTGCGTACATGTGTGTGTCTTAAGACTGCATGTTTTTGGTTAATAAAATAGACTTTCAGTTTAGCACAGGAACTGTGAAAATTTAAATTACATTTTAAAAGTGTCTTTGCGTATGTGTGTGTCTTTTAAGATGTGTTTTTGTGTCTTAAGACTGCATGTGCGTTTTGGTTAATATAAAATAGACTTTCAGTTTAGCACAGGAACTGTGAAAATTTAAATTACATTTTAAAAGTGTCTTTGCGTACATGTGTGTGTCTTAAGACTGCATGTTTTTGGTTAATAAAATAGACTTTCAGTTTAGCACAGGAACTGTGAAAATTTAAATTACACTTTAAAAGTGTCTTTGTGTACATGTGTGTGTCTTAGACTGCATGTTTGTTGATTAATAAAATAGACTTTCAGTTTAGCACAGGAACTGTGAAAATTTAAATTACATTTTAAAAGTGTCTTTGCGTACATGTGTGTGTGTCTTAAGACTGCATGTTTTTGGTTAATAAAATAGACTTTCAGTTTAGCACAGGAACTGTGAAAATTTAAATTACATTTTAAAAGTGTCTTTGTGTACATGTGTGTGTCTTAGACTGCATGTTTTTGGTTAATAAAATAGACTTTCAGTTTAGCACAGGAACTGTGAAAATTTAAATTACATTTTAAGTGTCTTTGCGTACATGTGTGTGTCTTAAGACTGCATGTTTTTGGTTAATAAAATAGACTTTCAGTTTAGCACAGGAACTGTGAAAATTTAAATTACATTTTAAAAGTGTCTTTGTGTACATGTGTGTGTCTTAGACCGCATGTTTTTGGTTAATAAAATAGACTTTCAGTTTAGCACAGGAACTGTGAAAATTTAAATTACATTTTAAAAGTGTCTTTGTGTACATGTGTGTGTCTTAGACTGCATGTTTTTGGTTAATAAAATAGACTTTCAGTTTAGCACAGGAACTGTGAAAATTTAAATTACATTTTAAAAGTGTCTTTGTGTACATGTGTGTGTGTGTGTCTTAGACTGCATGTTTTTGGTTAATAAAATAGACTTTCAGTTTAGCACAGAAACTGTGAAAATTTAAATTACACTTTAAAAGTGTCTTTGTGTACATGTGTGTGTCTTAGACTGCATGTTTGTTGATTAATAAAATAGACTTTCAGTTTAGCACAGGAACTGTGAAAATTTAAATTACATTTTAAAAGTGTCTTTGTGTACATGAGTGTGTCTTAGACTGCATGTTTTTGGTTAATAAAATAGACTTTCAGTTTAGCACAGGAACTGTGAAAATTTAAATTATACTTTAAAAGTGTCTTTGTGTACATGTGTGTGTCTTAGACTGCATGTTTGTTGATTAATAAAATAGACTTTCAGTTTAGCACAGGAACTGTGAAAATTTAAATTACATTTTAAAAGTGTCTTTGTGTACATGTGTGTGTGTCTTAGACTGCATGTTTTTGGTTAATAAAATAGACTTTCAGTTTGGCACAGAAACTGTAAAAAAAATTAAGTTTTAATTGTTAAAGTTTTTTCCTTGTTTTGTTTTATTGATAATTTTTATTTTTTTTTTTTTTGTAAAATGACAAACTTTAGTTTGGCACAGTAACAGCAAATATAAATTAAATTATATTTTTTTAGATTCTTTTTGTTGTGTTTTATGGTTTTTTGTTTTTTATCGTAAGCCCGCTATTACTCGAGGCGAAATCTCAGGTTAGTATAACCTGAGACTGATTTTTATGTGAGTATCCCTTTTTTCTTGTACAGAGACAGGTGTCCCTCGCCATTCAGGCAAATACTCTCCGATTTCGGAGGTACCCATTAGAGCTGGGTCGGCTCAGGAGCCGCCACTCCCTGGTCAACGGCACTTCTTCAAATGTCCTCGCCAGGGCTCGAGTTAACCAGTCCAAATCCCGGTCGACGAAAAATCTTCAAATGTCCTCGCCCGGGTTTGATCCTGGGTCACCCGGTCGCCAGCGCAGTTTGGTAACCACTACACCAGCAGTGCCATCTTACATTTTTGGGGGCCAAGGGCTTTCTTTATACTGTTGTGAGATCCTTGAACCTCTCCCACTATTGGAAGTAGCCCCTGGCACCATGCCCTACACCTATCGGGCAAGTTGCTTATAACTTTTTTTTCAACTATTATTCTCAATGTGGCTACAATAACGAAAGCAATCTTTACCCTGGGGTATGGTATGCCTGTTGCTGTGTTGCTAAAAGCTGGCAGCAGACGAGAGGCAAGGTCATGGGCTAGTTCAAGGAGATCATTGTTGTAATCCGGTACAGACATATCTCCAAGCGGTTGCCGTGGATCAATGATGATAAGATGAGCAGACAGGAGGGAGCCTAGCAATCTGTGAAAAGAACAGGAGCTAACTTAAAGTTTCATGCCCAAATGCCATTTCAGAATATTATTCTATACTTAAGTTTTAAAAGTAGCTGATTGGCTGTTAAAAAATATAGCACGTACTCAGGTTATAAGACAAAAGTCAACTTCAGAATAACTGATTAATACATATCAAAATGGACAGGTCTCAAAAGTAAGTTCAGCCAATTTGCATCTGCTTCAACGTTTTGTATTTAACAATTCTTACACTCTTTTTCCAAATACTATCTAATGGAGACTGAATGCCATGCATTCAACTCTACTTCTGTGTAGTTAAGAGTGACTTTACTCCTTCTCAACCTTTTTTGGAAGATCTTAGACTGAAGACCTTTGAACCACTCACCCATATCATATACAAGATGGTGTGTTCCTAGCCAGACCGCTTGATGTAAAATGACAGAATCATCAAAGGCACAAACCTGATATTTGCTTCAAAAACCTGGACTGTACTGTTTTTATTGAAAGACACATACTCCATGACAAGCTTGACTGCTCTCTTGAACTCTGAGCTATTCCCCATCACCTGTATCCAAATAGTGGACAAGAAGTTGCTAATAAATCAATTTCATCAAACACCAAATTATCAGCTTTATTTTGCTTTCTGCCCCAACAGACCATGCAGCCATCACTGCACCTGGTCCTTTTTTTCAGGAAACATGCACCAAAGTACTCATTTTCTCTTACAGTTGTGGACTTTGCAGCAACTAGTTGCATATGGTTATGTTGCCTGTCCCATGTACAACCTAGTGTTAGCCACTTCTTATGATTTACCTGAAGCAGCAGATGTATTATTCCTTCTTGGCCTCTTCAAAGACTGCTAGGTACTATAAAGGATAATGCCAAATTATACCTGTCATATTTAACTTATTTGCTCCTGGGGTCTCGTTCGAGACAAAGAAAGATTAGGTCTGCTGCTGCCTAATACGAAGCTGAGCATGAGGCTGGCAACCTCATCATGTGAAACAAATTGCCACAGAAACCATTTCTGCAAGAGCATGTGACTGATTGGTGCAGGCTTCCTGTGGGGCCAGCTGCAGTGCTGGCTCTATGCTCTGCAAGGAGCACAAAGGAAAATAATAATGCATTAACTTATTTAACATGACATCAAACTAGAGACTTGTCAAATGTACTGATAGGATAGTTCTCATATTTAACATGACATCAAACTAGAGACTTGTCAAATGTACTGATAGAATAGTTCTCATATTTAACATGACATCAAACTAGAGACTTGTGAAATGTATTGATAAAATAGTTCTCATATTTAACATGACATCAAACTACAGAAGGAGCCGCAGTTGCATAGATAGTGGTTAGTGCACTAGCTCAGTGGTCTATAGTTCGATCCCCAGAAGATGTGGGATTTTTTTAGGCCGCAAACGGCTCCTGGGTCGACCCAGCCCCAATTGAGTACCAGAGCAACTTCTGGGAAGGTTAAGGTGGCCGGCGTGATGCTGACCACATCACCCCTAGTGTGCCAATGGTCAAGAAAATATGGGCCTAACACCATATTCCCTATATGCCTCAATGGGCGTGTAACGGGATCCTTTACCCTTATCAAACTACAGACTTGTCAAATGTACTGATAAAATAGGTCTCATATTTAACATGACAAACTATAGACTTGTCAAATGTACTGATAAAATAGTTCTCATATTTAATATGACATCACACTAAGGGCTTGTCAAATGTACTGATAAAATAGTTCTCATATTTAACATGACATCAAACTAGAGATCTGTCAAATTTACTGATAACACAGTTCTCATATTTAACTTGACATCAAATAGAGACTTGTCAAATGTATTGATAAAATAGTTCTCATATTCAACATGACATCAAACTACAGATTTGTCAAATGTACTGATAAAATAGTTCTCATATTTAACATGACATCAAAGTACAGACTTGTCAAATGTACTGATAAAATAGTACTTACTTACTTAGTCGTTCCCCTTCTACCGTGAGGTGTAGAGGTTTGGAAGAGAGAGCGCCAGACTATCCTATCAGCTGTCTTCCTCCTGGCTTGGTTCCATTCTAGTCCTCGGTCCTTCAAAGATTGTCTAATGTTGTCCTCCCAGCGGACTCTGGGTCGTCCTCGGGGTCTGGATTCTTGGCTCTTTGTTTCCCATGCTTGTCGTGGTAGCCGATCTTCTCCCATTCTGCAGACATGGCCAAACCATCTTAGTTGGGACTGTTCTACTTGGGTCTGCAGGGGGTGGGATTTTAGGCCTTGACGTATCGTCTGGTTGCGGACCATGTCTCTTCTTGTTACTTCAACCACCTTCCTCGGATACCTCATTTCTGAGGTTTGGATCTGGCTTGTATGGGTTGTAGTCATTGCCCATGACTCGCATCCATATGTCAAGACTGGGACATAGGTGGAGCGGTATACAGCCATCTTCGTTTTCTTACCAACCTCTCTCTTGCTGAGGAATCCTCGATTTATGGCATGAAAAAGTCTCCCAGCTGCTGCTTTTCGAGTGGCCAACTCTTCTTTGATGCCTCCCTTTCGGTCTATAATAGCTCCGAGGTATTTAAAGTGGTTGACCTGCTCCAGGACCTGTTCTCCCAGCTTAATCTGATGGCTTCTTTCTTCTCGTGATATCACCATGGATTTTGTTTTAGAGCTGATTTAGCAATCAGAGCAACATCATCAGCAAATGCCAGCTCCGAAATATAGACCTGTCTCATCTTCCAGTACCCCACTGAATACTTTCTTGTTCTCTCCTTACATGCCTTGATGACATCGTCCATAAGGAGTATGAAGAGGTAAGGTGATAGGATATCACCTTGTCTTACACCAGTGGTGGTCCTGAACTCTTCTGACTTATGGTTTGCTGTCCTCACATAATTTCTGCAAGACTTGTAGAAGCTCTGTATAGCATGAATCAGAGGTGCTGGAATATTCTTCCTTGCCAAACAGTCCCAAAGTTTGCTCCAGGGGACCCTGTCAAACACCTTTTCCAGATCTATGAAACAAAGATGGATCTCACTCTTATACTCAAGGGCCTTTTCACTCAGCTGTCTGAGTGTGAAGATTAGGTCTTGAGTACTTCGGTTTGCTCGGAATCCGCACTGGACCTCATCCAATTATGGCTCAGCTAGGCGTCGGAGTCTCTGCTCTAGGATTCTAGAGTAGATTTTACCAGGGACACTGAGAAGGGATATGCCTCTATGGTTTCCACACTATCGATTGTCACCCTTTTTGAAAATTGGTGTTATGATGGCAATCTCCCAATCCTTTGGTATGGTCTTGTTGCACCATGCTGCCTGTAGGACCCTTAAGAGTAATAGGTCGCCTGATGCTCCCATGTACTTAACCATTTCTGGTGTTATACCGTCATGCCCTGCTGCTTTGCCCATCTTGATTTTCTCCAGTGCTGCCTTCAGTTCTTCCATCTTTATGTCATCTTCATCACCATTGGTTTCCTCTTCTGTGCTAGTGGTTATCGTTTCTGATGCTTGACCTTGCTCACCATCAAGGAGTTCTGAGAAATATTCTTTCCATCTTTCCATTACTTCCTTCGGGGCAGTAAGCAATTTGCCTTGCTTGTCCTTTATAAATTTGAGAGGGCATTGTTTTTCCTTCCTCATGTTCTTTAGGGTCTTATAGAACAATTTCTGGTTTTCTTGTGCATCTTTTCCTAGCTTTTCTCCAAATTCTTCCCAGGACTTCTGTTTTGCTGCTAGCACTTTGTTCTTTGCTTCTGTTCTGAGTGTCACATATTCTCTATATTTTTCCATTTGTCCTGTTGTGTTTTTAGCTCCTAAGTATTGTTTCCATGCCATTTTCTTCTCTCTTATTTTCTCTTTGACTTCCTCTGTCCACCAAGGTGTCCTCTTTCTCTGGTTCCCAAGTCGGACTTCACCGCATGCTTCTGCAGCAGCTGTCTTTATGATGTCCTTGAATTTAATCCAGAGGGTTTCCAAGTCATCAGGTCGTTCTTCTGTGTTGCTCACCGCTGCAGCAATAAGCCCCTGATATCTGGTCTTAATTTCTGGCTCTCTCAGCTTGTAGGTCCTAATGCTCATTTCTCCTGCTCGTTTACTTGGTTTCTTGCGTGATGTTGGGCAGTTCCTAGGCTGAGCAACTCTTCCAGTTGTTTGATTGTTAGCAGGTAGTGATCACTTCCAATCTCTGGCCCCCTCCAGACTCTTGCATCTCGGACATATTTGAATGAGCTTCTTCGAACAATGGCATAGTCGATCACTGACTTCTCATTCTTGGTTGGTTCACATCTAGTGTATGCATGTATGCGCTTATGGGGGAACTTTGTGTTTGTAATGATCAGATTCTGCTCACTGCAGAATCTAAGGAGTCGCTTTCCATTGTCATTGAGAGTATCTTCTCCATATCTTCCGATAACTCCACCCCATCTAGCATGGTCATTTCCAACTCTGGCATTAAAATCTCCGAGCATGATAACTTCATCTAGGCAGTCATCCACTGTCCTTTGAAGCAGCTCGAAGAATTCCTCCTTGACCTCTGCTCTCTCATCCTCATTTGGCCCATACACTATGACCAGGTTGACTATGGTTTCTCCTTCTTTTAGTTTTACAACCACAATGCGCTCCGAGACAAAGTTCCATCCCTTGATACTATCTTTTTGATTTTGGGCCACAATGCAACCCACGCCCCCTTTAGCTCTTTCAGATATGGGTACACCACTGTAGAGCAGCGTGTTGCCATCGAGATCCATGACTCCTTGTCCTTTTTTCTTTGTTTCCGTTATAGCCAGGATTTCTAGTTTTGCTTTCCTCATCTCTTCCACCAGCTCCTCTTCCTTCCCATTTATACTTCTTGTGTTCCAAGTTCCATAAGTCGTAGTCCGTAGTCCGTTCCAGTTCGTCGCCTTTAGAATCAGTCCAGTTTTCTCTCTTGTATTGCTCGTAATCGTGATTTAAAGCAAACAGGTGATTGGCCTGTTGTGCCTTTGCATGGTGGAGGGGCTGCCTCCTTATGGCCTCCATGCAGGCCGCCCTCCTCCTTTTTCATCCGGGCTGATAAAATAGTTCTCATATTTAACTTGACATCAAACTAGAGACTTGTCAAATGTACTGATAAAATAGTTCTCATATTTAAAATGACATCAAACTAGAGACTTGTCAAATGTACAGATAACATAGTTCTCATATTTAACTTGACATCAAACTAGAGACTTGTCAAATGTACTGATAAAATAGTTCTCATATTTAACATGACATCAAACTAGAGACTTGTCAAATATACTGATAACATAGTTCTCATATTTAACTTGACATCAAACTAGAGACTTGTCAAATGTACTGATAAAATAGTTCTCATATTTAACATGACATCAAACTAGAGACTTGTCAAATGTACTGATAACATAGTTCTCATATTTAGTGTTCAATTATATAACGTTTCCAAAAAATTTTTACAATCAGTGCAAAATACCAACGTAAACCAAAGAACAAGAAATACAAATCAGTTATGTGCCATCTCCACATCAAATGTCAGGTCTAATGAATCTTCCACTTTGCCTGACTGATGCTTTCTCTGATCAGCTATCTCTTGAAGTTTCCTTCCCACTTGAAAGCTTGTACTCTTGCCAATTTGCTTTTGGCGTTTCATTCTGTTATAGCATTCAACAAAGTGCTATGTCTCTTTCGTCTGTCCAAAATATTTAAGTGTTCGGCGGCAAGCGTGTTAGGTCTCAGTTGCCTTTAGGGAAGTACCCAGGTTTTATTTTTATTATTTTTATATTTATTTAGATTCTTATGTGTCCTATCTAGCCTTCACTTTCTTTCCTTTCCCTGACGAAGGCCTTGTGGCCACAACATTGGCTATTTTCTTTGTCTTTTGTCCTCGTAAGACGAATCACCTTTTTTTGATTTTTTTCATACCCATCCAAAATATTTAATGTTATCATTTACATTGCTTTATTATTTCTGCTATCAATCCAAGTTTTTCTAAATCTTCTTCGATTTGTTTACTACTGCTTCCATGACATGTACCTCATCCTTCTATACATCTACATTTCAAGGGCCTCCATTTCTTTCAGCTGTTTGTTCACTGTCTGTTGTTTGTGCATCATACAATTATATATATATATATATATATATATTTCATTAGCAACAAACAAGAATGATGACCATGATTATAATGATGACTAGCTTATCTTGACTACCAGGAAACCGTAGTTGAGAAGAACAAAATTGGTTATACCAGAGATTTTTTAAACTGTTATAAATGTAGGTAAATGGTCCGTAACTTTTTGTTGTTGTTTTTTTAAAAACAAGTAGCCTATATATATGTCAGCGTCTGTGGCCTAATGGATATGAATGCAGTTTCATAATCCAGATATACCAGGTTCGAAACCTGCTGCAGGCGGTTTGGTAGCAGATCGCTTTGTGTGGATTTTTAACAATGGTATAAGCGCTGTACCATTCAGAAAGCAATGGAAAACTACTGAATGAAACAAATTGCCTAGAAAAATCACAAACAGCCAATAAAAGCTGGGGTTGATTGCCACGTCCTGTAAAGGATAAGCAATTAACTTTTTTAGCCTATATAAAAGTATAAAGAATTAAAAACTACATGGTGAGGATTAAATCATCCAAATGTAAAAACAAAAAATTAAAGTAGTAATTAAAAGTGGATGAAACAGAAGATGGAATGACACTGTGGAGTACACCTGTTAGAAGAGGAAAGTGATCTTACAGCCAAAGTGCCAAGTGATTCAACCAGAGTCAGTGAGTAGTCTCCAAGGACATCATTGATGTTAATGTTATCCCTGTGGAAAGTAATCATAAGAGTAAACAACAAACTTTGCTTTTAAAAAAAAAACAGAAAACAAATAAAACAGGGTAATTACAACCGGTAATTTCCTATTACTCGTGGGTTTTTGCTCCGCAGTGAATATGTGTAGTTATGTGTTCTTTCGTATAGTCCGTTCGGAAATTCGTGCCCACAGAAAGCGTCAATTTTCTCCAAAACTGTTTGTTGTATGGACATGAATTTTTGCATGCAGTCTTAGATTTTCCATGCAGTTATTAATATATTTTTTGCCCTTACAAAACTCATGTCATGTTCGAATTTTCTTCTTTACGTTATATAAAAAACTCATACTGTTGTCTGGGTTAATTTTTAGTAGTTTTACAGGAAAGTTACAAGATCCGTTCAAAAATATTTTTTTTTGTTTGAATTAGTTACTCGCGACTGTGTACAATAGGTGCGCACTCGTGCGGACATGTAGTCACTACACTAATTCAAACCAAAAAAAATATTTTTGAACGGATCTTGTAACTTTCCTGTAAAACTAATAAAAATTAACCCAGACAACAGTATGAGTTTTTTATATAACGTAAAGAAGAAAACTCGAACATGACATGAGTTTTGTAAGGGCAAAAAATATATTAATAACTGCATGGAAAATCTAAGACTGCATGCAAAAATTCATGTCCATACAACAAACAGTTTTGGAGAAAATTGACGCTTTCCGTGGGCACGAATTTCCGAACGGACTATAGCAGTTAGGATTAGGATTAGTGTTAATAATAATAAGAAGAAATTACCTTACAACCTATGTAAATTGTCAAGTAAAACCAGATGTCACGGTTGCACATTTTACTCACGGGTTTTCGTAATCAGGGCCCCGGCCACGACAGTGAATGGGATCAAGTTCATCCTCCGGAAAAGCATATTTCATATATCCATCGTAACCAAACTGAAACATCTCCCTCGATGCCTCCCGCATTCTGAGTCGTTCACTTTCACTAAAATATGAGTACCTATTGTGAACTGGGTCCCAGTCCTGCTGAAAACTATACTGCCAGCATATTTCTGTGTGGTTTAAGATGGTTAGCAAAAATACCAGAGCCTTTATCAAATTCCCTGCCATGTCATCACATAAACACACCGTGGTTTCTGCAACGGGACTTAAGTGACCTACTAACAACATTAGAGGAAGTTGTTGAGCCTACAAACACATATGAAATTGTATTTTATTTCGGCATTTGTTACGTCACAAGTACTTATAATCACAATAAAGTTTTATTTCATTCAAAAAAAATGCTAATATATTATATTTAACATATGTTAATAAGCAGTATTTACTAGTCTTTTTTTTTAAAATTCATACGCGTGTTGGAAATCGGGTTTTCCCCATAGGGTGAATGTTTCCGTATTTGCAATTCAACGAAATTTATTTTTGTTTAAAGGGAAAAATATCCCGTTCAACCCTTGATGGGTTATAATTAGAATATACAATGTTGTTAATTCAAGATAATAATTCTGATTTCCGATATTAAAATATGGTGTCATCTTCCCACTCCACTCATGTCAAATAGAGTAAATCAAAAATGAAAGTGTGCGTGAGTGAGTGTGTGTGTGTGCGCGCGCGCGCTCTCTCCCCTTTCCAAAACAAAAAAATAAAAAACAACATTTTCTCACAATAGCCATATTGTTAACAAGGGCAGAACGGTAGGAAAGATCGGGGTGTCTGGACGGCACCCAATCTTCCAATCATCTGCAGTCATCCTCAAGCATTGCGAGACTCCCGCCAGAGTCTCACTTTCCTGTCACACCATCACTGATCCTTATACTGTATATTAATTTGTGTACGTCTTATATTAAGACACTGAACTTTTTTCTTTTTAATTTTGTGTTTGTTTGATTGTGTTTTTCTTTTGCTTTACTTTTTTATTTTTCAAAGGGGAGGGCACTCCCATGCGTCAAATTTTACTGTTTTGATTTACTGCACTTGGACTGAGTGGAATGTGGGGGAAGGGTGGGCGTGAGAGAAGATACTATATTTAGATATCGGAAATCAGATTTTATTGTCATGAATTTAATGCATTACGTATACTGTATATCTGTAGCCTACCCATTAAGATACTGCTCAAAATCATACAGGAAAGAATAAAAAGTAAGGTAGACAGCGAAATCCAAGAAGAACAGTTTGGTTTTAGACGGAACAGTGGAACAAGAGAGGCAATATTTTGCCTAAGAATATTAGCAGAAAAATATACAGAGGTCCAAAAAAGTATGTATATGTGCTTCATTGACTATAAGAAGGCTTTTGACAGAGTCCATCATGAGAAAATAATTGAATGCCTCGAAGACATAGGTATTGATGGAAAAGATATAAGAATACTCAGTAACCTTTATTGGGAGCAAACTGCAACAGTAAGATCTGGAAGGAATTATTCACCATACATAGACATAAAAAGAGGTGTCAGACAAGGTTGTGTGCTGTCCCCCTGCCTATTTAATTTATACACCGAAAAAATTTTCAAACAGATACAGGAAATACCAGGACTGAACATCAGTGGAAGGTCAATAAACAACCTTAGATATGCAGATGATACCGTGTTGTTAGCTGAAAGCGAACAGGAGTTAACCGCAGTCAGCGACTCATAGCTTGACTGCCTGCGTCAGGACCAGCGAACCAGAGCTGGTCAAGACCGCACTCCACCTCCACGTGGTGGTCCTGGAAACAGTCTGCAGCTGTGCAGGCTGGCTGAGCGAGTGTGGATCGAAATGGGAAGGCAAACCCGGTCCTAAAAAATGCCGTGCAGAAGTCGGATGTGTCGACCGAAAGGTGCAGATATCACAGCTACGTTGTAAACAGACACAACGCAACCACCGTCCTTTTCAGGGCGAACGAAGAAGAAGAAGAAGAAGAACAGGAGTTACAAGAACTAGTGAAGCAAGTGAACAGTATAAGTCATGAATATGGACTCGACATTAATATTGAGAAAACAAAAACTATGATAATTAGCAAAACAGACGATAAACCCACATTAAAGATAAGCGTAAATGGGAAAATCCTGGAACAAGTCAAGAGCTACTTATATCTTGGTCATATAATAACAGAAGATGGCAGATGTGAAACAGAAATCAAGAAAAGAATAGGAATGGCCAAAGCTACTTTCAACAACATGAAACATATACTGACATCTAAACAGTTATCTCACAAATTAAAACTGAGAATTATAAAGTGTTATATATATTCTGCATTTCTGTATGGTGCAGAAACATGGACGATGAATAAGCATTTGGAAGAAAGAATTGAGGCTCTTGAAATGTGGATATATAGAAGAATGGGGCGTATCTCATGGAAAGAGATGAAAACAAATAAGGAGGTCCTAGAAAATCTAGGTATGAAAAGAGAACTAATGAGGGAGGTCAAAGTTCGGCAGCTAAAATACTTTGGCCACATAAAAAGGCATAACACCTTGCAGAAGACCATAACAGAAGGGACAGTTGAAGGCAAACGTGCAAGGGGAAGACAGCGCTATAAGTGGGAAGATAACATCAAGAGATGGACAGGAAAGAGTCTATCAGAGTGCACCACCAAGACAAGAGACAGAAGATGTTGGAGATCCATTACAGCCAACCTTCGTTGTGGAGATGGCAACTGATGATGATGATATCTGTACCCAAGAGTTCTTTGATGCTTGCTGTTTCACGGTGCCGCATAGTGGAATTATTCTTGTTTGCGTAAAATACTAATTGCATACTCGGAAGGATTATTTCTAGTGAACATGGTGTGACAGAACTGTCAGTTGTCTTTTCCAAACATTCATGTTTATCTCCGACTTTATTGCGCTACGTCCCATTTTCTGTACGGTACTTAATTATTGTTTGCACTCCCTTCCCACAATTCTTGTCATGTCTGGACTTCAGCGACCATCTTTTGCTGATTAGGGTAATCAATCACTTTCGTGTGAACCCTTTGATCTGTAGAGAGAAGTGTTAGTTACTAAAATGTAACACATTTACCTACCAGTGCATGGGGCGCGAACGGATTAGTGAATAAACAACCTTGGGATGACCGTAGTCGATTATATTATCATTGTTTGTAGTTAATAGATATTGAGATAATCTTTTCCGGACAGACTGGCCGGAGAGAATTATCTATCTTGAAGGAGATTACTTGTGATAGGTTATGTCGTCGTGAGTTTAAACATGATCGATAATAGACGGGAGCTGGCACACCATATATGGTGAATTGTAAAAAAAAAAACACTTTTTTTGCGTTTGTTACGCAGGAATTTTTCGTGAGAAAATGGGAAACGTACGCATCTTGCGTGCTATTGGCTTGGCATTTGAGATGTAACAATACAACATTTCTTATTGGAGCCTTGTCATATAGTAGCAATCTGGGTGTGTTACTTTACAATAGACTCCCACTATGACTTAGTGTTGAGGTTCCTAGGATTCCGGGCTTTTGGTATGTTTTCTTGACGAGTTGAATTTCACAGTGCTGTAAACTCAAGAGGCGCTAAATTACAAGTCTGTAATTTAGCGCCTCTTGAGTTTACCGCACTGTGAAATTCAACTCGTTGTGACATACATATTTGTATGAGAAGTGAAGGCCCTAAATTGTTAGATGATATGGTACGACCCTTCGTAACGACCCTTCGGATAACATCAGGACCCCCGAATATTGTGTAATTTTATCGTCAACCAGAATTCTTCCACTTGGGCTCATTAGCAATGCACAACAGAAACGTGGAACCCCACCTGGTCTCATTAATATGCGTTAGAGCAGAGTAGACTCGCCACCACGTTTGCTACTAAATATGTAGACTGCTATCTTCCGTGCATTCAGAGAATAGCATTGATTTAAGGAGAGGTTAAATCACGCCCACGGATATCTCTAGAGAAATTATATGCAGTTATTTTCATTACCTTGGTCAGTACGCCTGCCCAGTGGGGCGTTGCCAAAGTCAACGAGAGAAGTGGCTACGATCAAAGCAGTGATGGTCCACAGATGCAGCGTCTCAGCGGCATTTCACATCTCTGTGTCAACCAGAGAACCGCTCGAAAGACGGAACGAGCAGGAGACGAAGCGACCACAGAATTGGATAACCGAACGGAGGAACGGGCGGCTAGAATCTCGATTTTATCCTGAGTTCAAGAAAGGTGTTAGATTCTAACATGTCCCCCTTATCTTACATTCCATTTTATATATATAGAGACCCTGTAGAATGCCATTTTATCACTCGTTTGCCAGAGATTTACAGAAGCACTCGCTATAGAAAAATCTTGTTAGATTTCCCCTGGATTTTGGGGCTATATTTTGCAGTGAATTCTATTCTGTGCTAATCGGTATAATATATTAGTTTCTAGTAATCACTGGTCTAGTTCATTCATTTTTATTTCACTGGATTGTGTGTTAGTTTAAATCTATTAAATTAAACCTATCTCAAAAGTTTCCAGTTGAAAATTAATGATATATCTATTACATTATTCAAAAAGATAATAGATGCTTTAACGCTTAAATTAACATTTAAAGTCGCGAAGGAATTTATAACTAATTAATTAAGTTAAGTCCTATATATAAATGTGTGTTTTAACCCCCAGACTCGCGAAGTGTTTTCTCAATATATATAATTAAATACGCGAGTGTGTATATAATAGTCTTAACGGTAAATTTATTGCGCTTTAGAATGTTATTTGATTTTTGGTATGAATTACATGTTTTCTATCTTTCATATAGGGTGATCATAACCTTTGATCCCAGCAAAAAACATTGTATAGAGTCCTCCAGACTCAGTTCTTTAAACCCTCCAGAATTTGATGAGACTGTTTAAATTTTAATCTTGTGGCGATCCTCTGTTGGGATTCCGCTATCTAAAATTACCAGAAAAAAGCACACCCAAGCACAATTTTTACAAGTCATCAATTAAATTAAGATTAACTGGAGAAGAACATTGCCAGAGCTAAATTGAGATTAGTTTACTGCTCTAATGCGAAGGAAAATAGAAATCTTCTGAACACTGACTGTGCATATTTTCTTCACTGGATTTTAAACCCTCGAAGTAAAACCATACCTCACCGGTCAGCTGTTGTCCTCATGCATTAAGAAGTTTACCATCAGCGGCGAAATCAATGAGACCACACCCCATTTTCACCACCTGGATCTGCAACTGTGCCATCCAATAGAACTTTCCTTGTATCATAACAAAACCAAAAAACACTTAGGCCTCACCGTCCAGCGATTACGGGACTGTAATAACGCACAAACCTGATAATCTGGGGCTGGACACTGAGAAAAGACATTACCTGTGTCGAGTGTTTTATTGATGTTTGTGTATATTTCTATGGAGAGCCAGATTCTACGATCGGTAAGTGTGTGTGAGCAAATGAGTGTCGGCCATCACGAGCGTGCATGAATGACATGAGATTTATTTTGCAACGATTTGTTTAATTTGCCTACCAGGTAAATACGTTACTGTATTCTCTGTATTGTTCCTTTAAGTGGGATTTTATAACTCTGTTTATTACCCCCCCCCCTCCACCTTCATTTGCTTAGTAAAGGGAAAAACAGTTGAGAATAACAGTACTTTTTCTACCATCCGTACTTAGTAGTGTAACACCTCTTTTTCCAGAGTAATTGAATTTACTGTTGGGTTACATTATCTATTTTTCTGATAACTACCTATCTTTGGACTGGGTTTATCTTTGTCTATTACAGGAGGGAAGGGCATATTGGATACCATTCTTCATACCCCCCCCCACCCCCATCCCCACTTTGTTATTTGTATTTTCTGTACCTATGATTTTTGCCTGCAACAAATGATATATGTTGTGACTGATTTTTAATGATAAATAAACATCATAAACTTATTTAGTACTGTGTTGGAATACCCAAGCCCAAATTACCCATATTTGTTTAACATAGTTGTATTCACGTTTGCGTCCGTGTGTTTGAAGCACCAAATTGGTGTGAGCGCATGTGTGTTTGGAAACTGGCAAATAATTGTTTAGCCAGGAGAGTTATATATATATATATATATATATATATATATATATATATATATATATATATATATATATATATATATATATATATATATATATATATATATATATATATATATATATATATATATATATATATATATACTGAAGCACATTAAAAACGCACCACTATTATATATACTGATGCCGAGAAGCTGGGGAAAAAAGTGTAGGAATGGATTTTCCCCGTGTTTGTCATGAGGTAGAGAGCAAATGGCTGTTGGAATGGAAAGTGCATGATTCAACCCACGGGTTTGTGAACAGACTATATGAAAACAATGAAAGTTACACGTGCAACACGATTCCCAACAGCTATGACCCTGAAAATGTGTACGCGTTGTGGCAGTATACTCGGTATAAAAAGGCCGTTGAGACAAAACACCCAGTACATGTGCTTGAAATGCCACGACTATCTGAAAACGACCGCCAACGAGCCAATGGTATGTTGGAGACCGGAATGAGCTCGCGGGCCATTGCCATAAGGATGAATTGCCACCACAGCACTATTGTACGTCTCAATGAACGTTACGGAACCACTGGCAGTGCCCGGGATAGACTTCAGAGTGGCCAACCACGAGTTACTACCCCTGCGCAAGATCGTCATATTGTGCTGAGTCACCTAAGAAATCGTTCTCTCCCGGCAAGTCAAATAGCAAGAGCAATAGTGGGTAGACGTGGGCAAGTCTCTCGAATGACAGTCATACGATGACTCAGAGATACAGGCCTTACTGCAAGACGACCTTATGTTGGGCCAAACTTGACTCACAGACATCGTCAGCAGCGCCTGCAATGGGCAGAGCAACATGTCAGATGGACTAGACTGCAGTGGAATGCTGTCCTATTCACAGACGAGAGCAGATTCAACATATCCTTTGCTGATTGACGTATGCGGATTTGGCGACGGTGTGGAGAGCGCTTTGCAGATTGCTGTGTTCGTCAGCACAACCGATTTGGAGGTGGCAGTATTCACATTTGGGGAGGATTCAGTTTTCACCATCGCTTGCCTCTTCACGTCTTCCGTGGAAATGTTAATGCTGTGACATATCGAGATGAGGTTCTGGATGCATTGGTTGCTCCTGCGTTCACGAGTGAATTTTTTTATTGGTTGCATTTTTGGTTTTCTCATTTGCCTGCATAGAATGCAATGAATTTCATAACAATCAAATGTACAAATTAATGACCAATAATTATAATAGCCTACTTCAGTCATAACTGACTATAGGAACGCGCCCCTGAGGTGACAGCTCTCAGCTGCTTATTCTCCTGGTGCTCCTTTCGACGTTTTCTTCCCTCCTCTGCTTGTTGTGTGAGCCTCTCTTCGCCCAATCTGAGGTGGCGCCGTAAATAGCATCGCCACTTAGTGCGATCGGCAGCTTCATCCTCCCATGTTGCTGGATCCATGTCCAGTGCCCTCATATCTCTCTTGCACACATCTTTGAACCTCAGCTGTGGTCGCCCAACTGTTCTTTTGCCATCTGTTAATTGTTCGTAGAAGATATCTTTTGATCATCTTGGAGGATGGCATTACCACCTATGGCCTCCAGAGCAGGCTGAACAATTGGTCTCAAGATTTCGTTCTGGTATCTTGGGCCGGTCAAGTTGCCTTGGATGATGTAGAGTGGGGTCCTGTCGTGTCTGTAGAAGCCTCCCCAGACCATGACAGAACCCCTACCATAACGATCCACCTCTCGAATTGTGTCATCAGTAAATCGCTCTCCTGGTCGTCTCCAAACTCGAATCCTGCCATCATTGAATGACACGGTGAAGCGAGATTCATCAGTGAAGAGAACTTGACTCCATTGTTGCCTTGTCCATCGGATGTGCTCGCGACACCAAGCAACATGGGCTCTTTGATGAGCAGAAGTAAGAGGGATTCTGACTGCAGGACGTCGAGCAGCCAGTCCAAATTCATGTAAACGTCTGCGAATGGTGCTTTGACTGACATTAACGTTTACAGTTTGTCTCAGCTGACATCTTAGAGTGGAACAAATCACTGTTATATATAATATATATAATTAGAAACAATTTAATCAGTTAAAGGCGATATCAATTATCCGATATTTCAGCTGCTTTCATATTTTTAATATGAGTCGTCCAAGCAGGAGTTGATAACCATTGCGGATTAAAGTTAAATAATGCGAATGACAGTTATAAATGGTTGCGAGTGTGACTTGTACATTGTTGTGTGACGTCACATTTTTCCAAACCCCCAGATCCTCACACAACGTATATATAATTTTTACCCCCCCCCCTTTTTGCGTGACGTCATATGTTAACGACCCCTATGACGTCTAACATTTTTTTCTGCTTGTTGTAATAGCCTCTTTTTGCATAATGTGAGATGACACCATAAGCGTTATCTCCACATGGTGCGAACGGTAGCTCCGTCCTGATGTGAACTCACTGATGTAACTCACTTTTCTGTGTTCGCTACACAGCCAGACCTTGACATTGAAATCTATTGTTGATTTTCTATCAGGATCACTTCGCATTTTACCTCATACTCAAGCGTAAATGTACCGTTATGCGAGATACCAATGGGACGTAATTGTTTTATATTTTTAAATTTTACCAAGGGATGCAATTTGTCTATAAAGCTAATTATTACAATCAATGCATTACATTATACATTTTAAATTATTTTCAACCACATGTTTTAGCAAAGAAGAAAATTAAAAATTCTTTATACATTTTAGAGAAGACGTTTGTGATATGTTATACGCATAGGAATGTACGTTTATATCTTTTAAGAGATTAAAAAAAAGTTAACACTGAGTTTATATTCAGTCCAGTGAATATGTATAATGTCAGTCCCTTTCAATGGGTAATATATATCCACAAAATAAAAGTATTTTTGACCAGCACATAGTGCTGCCTAAGCTAAAGTTGTGATAAACGTCTATAACAAATCCTTCTGTCCCCACCAGCCCCCGTGCCAATCATTATTACATGAAGTGGACAAACGGAGCTGTGAATACATTGTGACCTCTATGGAAATTAAAAGACGTGTAGACGAACACAAAAATAACAATCTTCAACTCACAGGATGGGTCTGAAACACAGAGAACAAAGAAAATGTAAAAGAAGCAGTGGCTGTATCACGATAAACCGTCCGTTGCCATCTTGTCAAAAATAATCGCGTTATAGCCTAACCATAAATCCAAACGCGGAATCCCGCTGTTATCTTGGTCAAGTTTTTTTTTCTTGTGTAATGTTGTTTCCTCCTGTCACATGACATGCGGTCAATTTTTTTTGTCCGAACCTTCCTCATCGTTGTTATTTTGTCACCAGTTGTCTTCTCAACGTGATCTTCTGTCTACCTCTACTTCTCTTCTCCACGTGATCTTCTGTCTACCTCTACTTCTCTTCTCCACGTGATCTTCTGTCTACCTCTACTTCTCTTCTCCACGTGATCTTCTGTCTACCTCTACTTCTCTTCTCCACATGATCTTCTGTCTACCTCTACTTCTCTTCTCCACGTGATCTTCTGTCTACCTCTACTTCTCTTCTCCACATGATCTTCTGTCTACCTCTACTTCTCTTCTCCACGTGATCTTCTGTCTACCTCTACTTCTCTTCTCCACGTGATCTTCTGTCTACCTCTACTTCTCTTCTCCACGTGATCTTCTGTCTACCTCTACTTCTCTTCTCCACGTGATCTTCTGTCTACCTCTACTTCTCTTCTCCACGTGATCTTCTGTCTACCTCTACTTCTCTTCTCCACGTGATCTTCTGTCTACCTCTACTTCTCGTAGCCTGGGGATTCCAGAACAAACACTGGGCCGGGGAGGGGGGGGGCAATAATTTTAACAGCCAGCTTTAATTAATGTGTGTCCAATCTCTCGCCAACGTCTCTTCCCATCCCTTCTTCCACTGGCACTTGTCTGGTTCTTGTCATCAGTTCCATATTGGTATCTTGTACCATTTCAATCCTACTACACTATCTTGTCTCTAACAGAGAGTCTGTGAGGATCACAATCTTGTCTCTAACAGAGAGGTTGTAAGGAACACTATATTGTTGTGACATAATTTGTGCGCTCTCCTCTCCTCTCCGACAGTATTGAACTACATTAGTTGTGCGTAATGAATTAGCCACTCACATCTGTTGTTTTTCTGTTGTCTAGTTTTCTACTTCTTTGTTTCTTACGAGTGCCTGAAAACATACCTTTATGTTTGTCTAATATTTATTTATTGTTTACAGGCCTCGGGTTTCCCTTCATTGTGTGTTATAAATGTTTAGACATCTAGGACCTTGCCACAGGAAAGAATATAGTCAGGATTCTGAATTTTTATGAACGGATAAACTTATTAGAGCATCTTTTATCCACTGGGAAGAAAACTCGCCAATATTAATACGGAACCGGACCCCTACAGAAATTACTCACAAATCACAGAGGTATTCTAGAATAAGAAATAATATCCCCGACGTGTGTTCGAGGCATATGTTGTTAAGCTGCCAAGACTATTTACCTCAGCAAGACGCCTAAGATTTGCCTAGTTACTAGGGTGAGTTGTAAATATTTTTATACTTTGAATTTTACTGGTTTATACTAGCTAGAAGTGTTTAAGATTCGTACGAGGCTGTCAACCTCAGCATGTGAAAAGGATACATTCACGAACCACCACAGCGAGCGCTGGTGATTGCTTCATGCAAGGTCTCACGGAAGAACCAAAAGCAGAGGCAGCCCCAGACTCCAAGTTGAGAAAGGAAATGGATGATGATTACATTATATATATATATATATATATATATATATATATATATATATATATATATATATATATATATATATATATATATATATATATATATATATATATATATATATATATATATATATATATATTATCCTTTGTAATGAGTTGTATGTATGCTTAAAGTTGGTCCTTCAGGCACAAGACACTTGCCGCTGTTCAGTTGAATTTTTTCATTACATTAACTAAAAGAATGGTAATTTTTCATCACATCTCCTGAGTTATATGATATACACTCAGGGAGAGTACAAATTCTGATAATAAAATCGGTGACGGACAGCGTTCAAATGCGCTGGATCTAAATCAGGAAAATAAATACTTATCAGCGGAATGTGTTCTTTTATTCCCTCTAAAGTTGATGGTACGGATTGGAGAGACCATTTGAATTTCTACCCACGTTACCAGCTGTATTAGTCTGTGGTTCAAAGCTTGAGATCGACACGTGAAACCTATATCCCACGGGTGGTGAAGATGCTTGCCTTGACCGTAAGCTGTTACCTCCAGAATCCTTTGGAGACGTGCCCTTGCTACAGAGACGAAGTGACGGAACCAGCAGCACCAACATTTCAACAATTTGGAACCTAAATTTTAAGTTCAGCAGGCCACCTCAAAAACTATATTTCCATCACCCAAACCGAGATCTATGATGGGCTATATTTCTCAATATTACCATTTCATATTTATTTACGTACATTTGTTTCAATGTAATTGAGCATTAAATATGTATATGTTAATTTGGGCAAATTCGTAGTTGAATTAATCATTACAGAGAGGAATGAATATGTATGATCCAGAACCTCTAGTACAGTGTTTCTCAAGCGGTGTGCCACGGCACACTAGTGTGCCGCCGCGCCTATCAAAGTGTGCCACAAAAATTGTGTAAATTTACAACATGAAGTATATATCTATCCCACAAGAAGAGACGTTTTAGTTGACTAATTAATACACTAGGCGCGACTGATAAGTGACAGAATAGAATTCATGTTATATTTCATTTTGTGTAATTTTAGTAAGTGACTGTTATTTAATACCATGCGACGACTCACAGATGCCGACAATTTAATAGCTATTAACGACAGGCGATATTTGTTAAGTGCGCGTATGGATAATGAAATAATAATTGACATCGTGCGCTGATTGTGATCGGGGCAGGAGGGGAAAGGCTGCATACCTCAACCAAACCTGCACCCGTTAAGTGACGCACGATAGGATAGGCTAAAGACACCGTGTGTATTTTAACTTTAATCAGGACTGACGGAGAGGATAAGAGATCGTCTTGTCCCCTTCCGTGTACATATATGTAGCTATCTATATTATTAGCATTTCTTTTCATAAATGTTTCTCTATTCTTAAGCATGATCAAGGGCGACCATCGGTCTATTTTGGTCCTTTTCTTCATTTACTGATTGATGAATGTTGTCTTTTTCTTGGCTTACAGGTCCTCCAAGTTCATTTGTGAACAGGATTGGCCAAAGAGACACATAAACATTAAATAGTAATGTTAACTGGACTTACCAATAACCAGAAATATTCATTCAATTTTATCAGCCTACTGTGGCGTAACACAAATAACATTACTATCTGACTTTTGATATTCGTATCAGCGGATTTATCCAGCAAGTTACGCTGTTTCAAAATCGGCACTCACCCCAGAGCCAGCCGATATAATTTACCATCACCATCATAAATAACAGTGTTTTTAGCAACCAGATATTTCCCTATACTGGAAGTATTTTCTACTGTTTACTGTGAACGCAAGATCTCGGTTTTTCTACATTAACTATTCGAGGTGACATTTGTCTATCCAGTAATCAACCACCAAATTAGGCGTCCCCCACATAAAATTTAATTATTTGAGGAGGGACTGGGGCCAATTTGGAATATAAAAACACTGGAAATTATATGTTCAGGAATTGTATGTCCAAGAGATTTTTTTCACCAAGAGTACGCAAGAAGAGCGAGTGAGTGGCCACGTATGTCAGAGAGAGTGAACATTTTCTTTGTTACTGAAAAATTGTATTATCTGGATTCCGCTTAAATATTGTTTACTTTACTGGATAGCTTTAGTAGGAACTTTGTTCTTTTCTTTACTGTCTATGCTGTAACATTGTGCTAACCGTTGACCTTTGGGGTTATTAACTTGTTGGGTTCTTTTTCTCAATAAGGGGAGGGCACGTGTATTCTGTTATTTTTCTATGCATGTAATTCTGATTTTATTTGATCTTTCTTTAGATATTTGGTGTTGTCAAGTTTAATGATAATAAACAACAAAAGAACTTAACTTTGTGTGTTGGTCAGACCCATACCCAATTAACCATAGTTTTCACGTCTGTGTGTCTTGTTGTCACATAGTTGTGTATGTGTGTGTGTAGTGAAACTTATTTTTCTAGGTATAAGGAGGGGCAAGATTGTCTTGTACTAAATAGATAGTCGTATAGATAGGCTGGAGTAGAGAAACTTCGCATTCCAAAGACAGATCTTCTCCTTAAACTATTCACTCGTGAAATCTATTTATCACACCTTTATTTCTCACGTACTTATCACCATCCACTCTACTCATGCGGGACCATAAATATCTTTCAAACCTATCTAAAATTACGACAATGATTCTACATCTTGTCGGGATGTTTCTTCAAGTGCAGTATTGCTATCTTTTCCGTCATTTACTCTTGTCATCTTTGTTTTCTCCTTGTGCATTTTCAGACCCACTAGCTGTGACCTCTCATCTACCAGCCGTGACCTCTCTAAAAGTATTTGCATTGTGTCCTTCACTGATTACGGTTATGTACAGAAGAGCCAGCTCGTTGGCAACACTGGTAACTGTGCTTTGACTAGTGCAGAGAAAATAATCTTTTAAGCAAAATAGTGTTTGATTAATCAGGCTTTTACAAAGATCTTCCCCATCATGTGCTGCATCCCAGCACGAGACTGGGACCAACCTTTGCAGTACTCCACTAAAAGCAATTGTATCCTCCCACCCCACTCACACACACACACACTTATTCACCCACACACTCACACAGTTGATTCAACTAGCTAAATGTTTGTGTCTTTATCTCACCAGGCTGTTGTCGCGATGGTTGTCGCAGATATTGTTGATTGGGCACTCCAATTGTCGGAGAATGAGAACCCAATTGTCGCATAAAGAGTTTTACTTTTATAGTGATGATATAAGTAAGGAAGATGTGTAGAAAGCACATAGACCTTTAGACACTAGTTTTCACAGATGTGAGCTAGTGTTGAGGGAAAGAGTTAACAGAAGGGCACAGGTTGGTGTCAGTGATTCTCTCACCTTTTAGACTACCAACTCTTGTATTTTTTCTGGCGACGACTAACTCTTTCTTACTCAAATCTTTTTGAAGATGAACTAGTAGTAACAAGTAATACAAAGAGGGTTGAGAATGTTTTTTCTGAACAGAACATACAATCTACTAAGTCAAACTCAGAATGATGGTGAGTTACAGAATATACATAATTACTTTAATTACAGTGGAAAATAAAATCAATGTTGACATGTACTTTGAATAAAAGAAATACTAGGAAATTTAGAACTGTCAGTGTCTTTGGTTCAGATAAGAATAAGAGGCTATTGTCCTCACTGACGAAAGTTTATTCCTATGGCTATTTCTTGGAAAAGTGAATTCTGATTTTGGTCTGGGTTTTACGTAGACTTATCTGCTTGGACTTCTCCTGGGCGTCACAGTAGGTAGGGATTACCAACTGGAGAATATGATTCAGTGAGGCTACAGTCCAAGAGATGACTAGGCTGTTCGTTCACCTGGTTGTGAAGTTGAATTATGATGTTCAGGTGCTGACGAGGTGTTGACTGCTTAAATGCTGTAGACTGCTCATATGCTGTAGCCTGCTCAGGGTTGCTGACTTGTGAACACCGCTAGAGGGTTTGAGACGTAAGCACTAGTTCTCTCTGTAGCGTAGTGCAACTAGGCGGTTTTCTCGCAACAATTTACAGCAATCAAAATCCAGAAACTGGCTAGGATTCTGCAACTGGGCTGTGGAAGATAATACAGGCAATCAATCTTCTGTTTGTTTTTACAGATATATTGACTACAGCCACTCTGGACATTTCGTCTCAGAATGGTGCCTAATAATATATTTACCTGAAACCGTAACAGTCAGTCTTCCTTAAAGGCGACTGTCCGTTTGTTTACAAATTCCTGTCTAGCGGTAGTCTCACACTGGTCAGGTCAGTCAGGTCAACCTTTGTTACCAGCAGACGCCTGGCCGTGTGCGTTCATGCGTGACTGCATTGGAGGAATATTTCATTCACTCGTCTATTGAACAACATGGTTCTTCTCTCGTTCACAACAGCTTGCTTCATCACATTCTCAAAATCATTAGAATGTAGTACTTTCCCATATCAGCCAGTACTTACATCAGTATAATGCATCAATAAAATTCAAAATACATAAATGCAAAATAGCTATCATTCTAATGTAAAGAAATAAAACCACAATATTAAGTATTTCACACTTTACATCCATTAACTAATCCCTTGATATTAGAGTTAGCTAATTAAGCGAATACTGAGAGTTTGCTTACCGCTCAGGACTTTATCCGCAGCTTAAGAACTAGAATTTGAGTAGCATTACTCTCAATCACATATACTGTAAATATGAGATAAGTTGGGGCTTCTCTATAAGCGTGCGTTGTCTTCCAACGGTCAATCAGCAAGTGATCTTAAAACTCAGCATTCGTTTGCATGAAGTTAAAACATTTCTGTTCCCACGCCAAGAGTTAATTATTTCCTGTTTCTCGTTCAGCCATGCCAGAAGATTTATCGGGCGGTCTCCAGTTGACCACTGAACACGGAAATTTAATACTCTGGGAACCACTGGTTTCGACCAAGCTAATAAATCGTATAGACATCCTTAAAGAAATGCTTTTAAGTGCCTTTGTAGAAGACGATAAAATTTGGGATCGTATGACAGGACTATTAGCGAGGACTTGAAAAAAAAACAGCTAAAGAAACGATCGCAGGTGCAAATATTTCCGTAGAGAAAACAGACAAAATGTGAAGGAATAGAAAAGTAAGGAATTTTAACATAATTTAGACAAAACCTTCGAGCACTCTGTGACAATGGTAGCCTCGCAATGACATGTCATTGGGCCGAAGGGCTGAAAGCCCAAGTGCCGCTGGTTACGGGAAAAAAAAAAAAAATATATATATATATATATATATATATAAACAGTTAAAAGCTATATCAATTATCCGATATTCCAGCTGCTATCATATTTTAAAGATAAGTCGTCCAAGCAGGAGTTGATAACCATTGCGGATTGAAGTTAAATAGTGCGATTGACAGTTAGCCATTGCTGATAAAAAAAAAGGATCACCATTTATGAAAGTTGCGAGTGTAATTTGTATATTTTTGTGTGACGTCACATTTTTCCAAATCCCCAGATCCTCACACAACGTTATACAATTTTTACCAGTTCAAACCCCCCCCCCCCCCTATTTTTTTTCTCCTTGTGTGTTGACGACCCCTATGACATAAACTTAACATTTTTTCTGCTTGTTGTAATAGCCTCTTTTTGCATAATGTGAGGTGACGCCGTAAGCTGTTGTTTTTCTGTTGTCTGGTGTTCTACTTCTTTATTTCCTGCGAGTGCCTGATAACATACCTTTATATTTGTTTCATATTAATTTACTGTTTACAGGCCTCGGGTTTCCCTTCCTTATGTGTAATAAATGTTTATACAATACCAAACCTACCCACTGTCCTGTTTTCACTGTTCTAGTCTACTATCATTTACTGGACACAGTATTAAGGTCCTTGTCTTGTTGGATTGGCCTATACTGCAAGGATAGGTAAACAACAGAAGTGATTGCGTCATTAATAGGCTGAACTGCCCATGGTGGACTTCCGGTGTCGTGTATTGTGGTTCGCACTGATGACCTGCCATTGAAACATCATTTTTTGATGATGCATAGATGGCAGGGAGGATAGTGTGATTCACTTGCATGGCTAGGCGGGGTTGTCGCGCGGAAGGTCCAGTCTTCAAATCCTGGGTAAGCCACTCATGTCTGTTGTTTTTTTGTTGTCTGGTGTTCTACTTCTTTATTTCCTGCAAGTGCCTGATAACATACCTTTATATTTGTTTCATATTAAAACGGTATCTCCACATGGTGCGAACAGTAGCACCGTCCTGATTTGAACTCACTGATGTAACTCACTTTTCTGTGTTCGCTACACAGCCAGACCTTGACATTGAGATCTATTGTTGATTTTCTATCAGGATCACTTCGCATTTTACATCATCTCAAGCGTTAACGTACCGTTATGCAAGATACCAATGGGACGTAGTTTTTTTTAAATTTTTTATTTTACCAAGGGATGCAATTTGTTTATAAAGCTAATTATTACAATCAATGCAATAAATTATACATTTCAAATTATTTCAAGCACATTTTTTAGCACAGAGGAAAGTTAACAATTCTTTATACATTTTAGAGAAGATGTTTGTGATATGTTATAAGTATAGGAATGTGCGTTTATATCTTTTAAAGGATAAAAAAAAAGTTAACACTGAGTTCATATTCAGTCCAGTGAATATGTATAATGTCAGTCCCTCTAAATGGGAATGAATCTACAACAGCGTAAAAGTATTTTTGACCGGCACATAGTGCTGCCTAAATTAAAGTTGTGAAAAACGTCTATAACAAATCCTTCTGTGAGCCCGACAATGACCATAGTCCCCACCACCCCCCGCGCCAATTATTATTACATGAAGTGGTCAAACAGAGCTAGCTGTGAATACATTGTGACCTCTATGGAAATTAAAAGACGTGTAGTCGAACACACAAAAATAACAATCTTCAACTCACAGGATGGGTCTGAAACACAGAGAACAAAGAAAATGTCAAAGAAGCAGTGGTTGTATCACGATTTACCGTCCGTTGCCATCTTGTCAAAAATAATCGCGTTATAGCCTAACCATAAATCCAAACGCGGAATCCCGTTGTTATCTTGGTCAAGTTTTTTTTTTCTTGTGTAATGTTGTTTATATTATTTCAGTTCTATCAATACTCTCTAGCGCTCCAAAGAGCATAGCCAGTCAGTAAACACATGCCAATTCCTCCTGTCACATGACATGTGGTCAATTTTTTTTGTCCGAACCTTCCTCATCGTTGTTATTTTGTCACCAGTTGTCTTCTCCACATGATCTTCTGTCTACCTCTACTTCTCTTCTCCACGTGATCTTCTGTCGACCTCTACTTCTCCACGTGATCTTCTGTCTACCTCTACTTCTCTTCTCCACGTGATCTTCTGTCTACCTCTACTTCTCTTCTCCGCGTGATCTTCTGTCTACCTCTGCTTCTCCACGTGATCTTCTGTCTACCTTTACTTCTCTTCTCTACGTGATCTTCTGTCTACCTCTACTTCTCCACGTGATCTTCTGTCTACCTCTACTTCTCTTCTCCACGTGATCTTCTGTCTATCTCTACTTCTCCACGTGATCTTCTGTCTACCTCTACTTCTCGTAGCCTGGGGATTCCAGAACAAAGACTGGGCGGGAAAGGGGGGAGGGGGGGGGGCAATAATTTTAACAGCCAGCTTTAATTAATGTGTGTCCAATCTCTCGCCAACGTCTCTTCCCATCCCTTGTTCCACTGGCACTTGTCTGGTTCTTGTCATCAGTTCCATATTGGTATCTTGTACCATTTCAATCCTACTACACTATCTTGTCTCTAACAGAGAGTCTGTGAGGATCACAATCTTGTTTCTAACAGAGAGATTGAAAGGAACACTAAATTGTTGTGACATAATTTGTGCGCTCTCCTCTCCTCTCTGGCAGTATTGAATTACATTAGTTGTGCGTACTGAATTAGGTGCATTATTCTTTTGTTAGCACTCTCCTTTTCCCTACATTCATTAGCACTCTCCTTTTCCTTTCTGTCATTGTTTACGTTTCACGTTTCAATGCATGAAAGGGCCAGACAAGCGTATCGCCCATCCCTGAGAAATTAATTGAGTCTCTAAAACGTGATAATACCACATTGACTACATGTTAATAAGAGCACGAAGTGTTTGCTAAGATTACATAAGTAATTCCGACTCGACAAGAAAAATGTAAGAAGTTGTAACTAAACATTACCAAAAATTGTCGGTCGTAGCAACTCCAAATACGGAGGATGACTGTTTGAAATTTTCAAACGCATGAGTCATACCGGAAATTTAACATGGGCAGTCCAGCCTATTAATGACGCAATCACTTCTGTTGTTCCCCTATTGTACATTATAGGTCAGACCACACAAGACAAAGATCTTCATACTGTGTCTAGTAAATGATAGAAGACTAAGAACAGTAAGTATAGGTGTTATGTTATTTCCTGTGTTATGTGTTGCGGGTCGCACTAATGACCCGTCATCGAAGCATCATTTTTGGTGATGCCTAGATGGCAGGGAGGATAGTGTGATTCGCTTGCAAAGCTAGGCGGGGTTGTCGCACGGAAGGTTCTGGGTTTGAGTTCTGGGTAAGAGAGGTATTCTAGAATAAGAAATAATATCCCCGACGTGTGTTCGAGGCATATGTTGTTAAGCTGCCAAGACTATTTACCTCAGCAAGACGCCTAAGATTTACATAGTTACGAGGGTGAGTTGTACATATTTTTATACTTTAAATTTTACTGGTTTATACTAGCTAGAAGTGTTAAAGATTCATACGAGGCTGTCAACCTCAGCATGTGACAAGGATACATTCACGAACCACCACAGCTAGCGCTGGTGATTGCTTCATGCAAGGTCTCACGGAAGAACCAAAAGCAGAGGTAAACCCGGACTCCAAGTTGAGAAAGGAAATGGATGATGATTACATCATATATATATATTGGCGGCAGACTTCTTTGACACTGGAATAAAGAACCTGGTGCCACGATACCAAAAATGTGTTGAAGTCAAAAGTGACTATGTTGAGAAATAATGTAAATGTGTGGTTCACTTTTGGCTGCAATAAATCATTTTTACATATGATGGTTTTTTTATATTATTTTATACCGGGACTTACTTAAAAAACGCGCCTCGTATATATATATATAAATCTAATAAAAGGAATTTCGCCGAATTATATCAGCTGGGGGCTTGAATGAGCAAATCATTTATATCTGTCTTCACAATAGGTGGTGGGACAGATTCAAAGTTAACGTGCTAAGACTCATTTAGCTTTGATCTTGACTTCTGAAATGTCTTGTTGTGACGATATTCTAAATACAATATCTAAATTAGAATATAATAGTATAGAACATAAAGTCAAGAATATGATAGAAATTAAAAAAATGTGGTAGAGAATTGTTTTATTCACCCACGCCTGCAGCGTATTAGTTTGATAACGCAGTATGGCCGAACAAAAAAGGGTACCCAAATTTTCAAATTCGTCCTTGAGATAAAAGAAACACAGTTCCAAGTTCAAGCGGAGTATTAGCCTAGAAGACATAGTATGTAGAATGAGGGAGGGGAACGGAGAGATGACCCAAATGCTAACCGCGTCTACAATATAAAAGTTAAAAAAAGGTTCGGGAATTGGGTCATGCAGACAGCATTTATGATGTAATTAGTTTGAAAATACTTAGAAAAGACATGAATAGGTTGGATATTGTAGAAAAACAAAAATATAGAATTCTGAACCAATACATTAAGCCCCATAAAAATTATATATTAGTGTGCCTTAGTACTTGCGGAGCAAGAATATGTTGTTAATTACATAAATAGTCCATTAAATAACTAAATATTGGCAATAATACTATAGAGAATCGGAGAAACTGTCAGGTCAAGTCATGCCTGCTTAAAATTTTATGGCATTTTTTTTTTTTTTTTAAAGTTAAAGGAAATAAAGACTAAGATGGTACGAGGAATTGGATTGGGTGGAATTTGAAGTGAGGCGAAATATTATTGGCCGACCTCGTACTAAACATATATTACCCGAGTAACGTAGTAGAAGTTTGAATTGTATGTTTGAAAGACTTTGTTTACAAGTGAAATATCGATAATCATTGGCCAGAGTAGTTGATATTGGGGAAAAAGCAGTAGGTGAGGACGCCATTTTATAACAAAATTTTGCCAAGGAGCGATGAGAGCAGGCTTGTGCTGTGCAAACAATATTTCTCAAAAGCCTGGACAGAAAGGCAGATCGAAAGTGTGCCAATCATCGTTCACTTGTGTATTTCATTGAATAATTGTGGTAAGATTGACTTTATTAACATGTATCTAAAATAAAAATTGAATGTGAGATAATAATGTATGACTATAAGTAAGTGGGTCTGTAGTGTGACAACTTGACCAATCTTCTCTTCATTTTTTTTATTATTTACGTGACATCATTTTTTCTCATCCTCAATGCATGATTGCAAAGTCTCGGGAATTGTCACTTGCGGAAAATCTCCTAGCGTTCGGTATTTTCTCCTCGCTATTTTTAGATACGACGTCATTTGTTGACCAATGACCTCGGTAGCAAGAAACCCGTTTTAATTTAGGACTGCTTAAACTTGGGAGAACCAGTTTAGGTCACTTAGGAAAACATCACGTGACTTTTAACATTATTGATTGGAGCGTCTAAACGAGGCTAAGGTCACATGATGCACGCTACGGATCACGTGTCCAAGCGGAAATGACCCGCTAAAAGGCGGCAAAGCCAGCATTTTTTCACTTACGCCCCAGGTAACCAAGAAAGCTAGACCTAAGCCAGATCGGCGAATTCTCGCATTAAAAGCACTGAAGCCACGTGTCTAATTGCGGGTTAGCGTCCATCTTTGAGTAGGTAAGTGAAATCTCGCTAGAATATAATGTGATGAAATGTGTAGTACCTTGCAAAATCGACGCAAGATTGGTATGTTTACTTTATTCATATTTTTGTTTTACGATCACATCCAGCCACATGTGATCGGGTATATTTTATGATCCCACGGGATATGTACAACATGTTCATAATAATGTATAACGGGAATATATATATAGCTATTAATTTCCATATTATTTGATTATTTTCGACCCGACGTTTAGACTAACGGAAATTAATATTAACGATAATGTTGACAGACCGTGACATATATTCATTATAAATTATATGACGATGCGACCAGACATGAAGTGTGTGATAATGTTGTCAGACAATTCTAAAACACGGATGTCCAATTATTTGTTAAATTCATCATAATGACATGACGATTAGGCTAGAGGCACAGAACTAGAATACTGTTGCCGACATTTCTATGATAAATTTGGTGGGTTTAACTGACATTTATAATAATTCATCGGGCTAGTTGACGATAAATCAGTCTAAAGAATTATAATACTGCCACTGGGGCAGAGAAATATAATTAAGGACAGACAGGAGAAACTTGAATTCAAGATTAGACTCTAGACATATGATGTTAGAGACTAAATCTGAGGTGACTGGCAGAGGGACGGCTTAGGGAAAGACTGCTTTCTAAAGCTAGAAAATTAATGAAGCCGTCGTATTTGTCTTCAGTCTATGGTGGAGCCTTGCACGACAGTCCAATCTCAGAGCAGAATACGGAGTCGAGCACAGAGAAGGCAAATCCGAACCATTCAAGACCTACCTGGGGCAACGTCAGGAGACCGGAGAACTAACCACGCTTCACTATCAGCCAGGGGCTGAAAAGCTAAGTTCCACGAAAAAGGGAACTCACCATATCAATGCATAGTTTTGTCATCCATGATGTAACCCAGCAGGAACACTTGCCAAAACATGTATTTTCACACAGTGAGCTCTAGAAAGACAGAAAACATTTTTTCTAGAATTTCAGGCATTGATTGGTGAATCCCTTTATATATGTTGTGTTTAATTAAGTTAGTTCATGATTTTGTATTTCATTGAATTACAGACCTTAAGTCTCCATAACTGTAGTAATTTCATTCTACAGCAGTTGATAAATAATTAGTATTTACTTGTTGTTAGAAATACTATTGGAAGGTAGCACTAGCTTACTCAGTGTGGACTATAACAGCAAAAGATGGCTGAAATAGTTAAGCTTAAGGCAGCACTAGGGGAGGCCGGTCGAGATCTAGGTTATAGTGGGGTGGACCTTGCAAATTATGTCAGTGTCGAGACTGATAAGTATTACGCTCGAGAAACAGCGAAAGCTGAAAGAGAAGAGCGAATAAAGTTAGCAGAAATAGATGAGAGGATAAAAGCTGTAGACGCTAGGGAAAGAAGCGAGAGAGATGAACGCGAGCATGCACTGAAGATGAAGCAGTTAGAGATGCAGGGACAAGCTCAAAGAGTTGAACCGGTAGCCGGTGCGACCGCATCTACCTCCTCAGGCAACCTATCGCCACGGTCAGATGATATGCCTTCCTTGCACGCAGGGGGCCCAGGACCTTTGCCATCCTCACTCATGTCAACTTTGGGACCCTTGACGTTTCCATTCGAAGCTTTCTCGGAACAAGCCGACTCGATCGATAGGTATCTGGACAAATTTGAGAAGTTTGCCACCACGTTTGGTTTGGAGAAGAGCAAGTGGAACCTGAAACTGTCGCAAGGGCTTAGAGAAACTGCTTATGACGTGTATAGCAAGCTTCCTCCAGGTTTACAGGATGCATACGACTCTTTGAAAAAGGCACTATTGGTTCGTTATGAGCTACATGCTGACGCCTATAGGAAGAGGTTCCGTAACTCTAGGAGGGAAGTTGGCGAGAGCGTTGCTCAGTTTGCTGCGAGACTGGATTCCTACGTGGAGAAGTGGGGTGCCCTAGGGAATTTTACTCATGATTGGGAAGGCCTGAAGGAAATGGTCATGATCGAACAACTGAAGGACACCATGACTTCCGACATGAGAAGATTCCTGACAGAGAATGGGGCCAGCACTTTGGAATCCATAGTCCAGTTAGCGGAACGATATCAGGCAGCACTATCAGAGAATCCACCACCCAGACGGAAACAACCAGATTACGTACCTAGACAGACAGCTCAGTCACACATGGACCCCCAAGTGAAACCACCGTATACTAACTTCAAAAAGCATGACAAGCCAGACTACAAGACTACTCAGAGATCAGCTTTCCAGCTCAGAGGGCGGGGAGAAAAGTGGTGTAAGACGTGCAAAATGAGCAACCACAATACTGCCGAGTGCAGAAGGAAAAAAAAACCCTCCACATCATGTTGCATGTTTGCAGGTGAGGGCTGTTGACAGGAAGGAACTGACAGTGAGTCAGAATAGCCTCCATCACCCACCTATACAGGAGACAGTGACCGTGAATGGCAAACAAGTCATCGGGATGTATGACACAGGTTTGTCTTATGACGCGGTCGTTTCTTCATCTCTGGTGCACCCCGAACAACTCACCACAGAAACAGTGGATATCCAGGGGCCACTCAAGGGAGCATTACCCTTAAATTTGCCCATAGCGAAGATTCAGGTCAGTTGTCGCTATGTGGAGGGGAAATCAATGCTGCAGTTTTAGAGGATCCTTTCTACCCCCTGATGTTAGGGCGTAGATATGTCTTTTTAGGAGAACCAGTAAAGCCTGTGGTTATGGCTGCCATCCAGACCAGGTCTGACTCCAAATGCATAGAGAGGGACTCTAAATTAGAAATTCATCCGAATAAGATGAAAAGGGCTCAAGCAGCTGATAGCACATTGGGGCCTTGCTTTGGCAAATTGAAAAACTCACATAACCCTCGGAGAAAGGGTGACTTTTATATGGAACATGGACTCTTGCACAGGAAAGCTGGCAGAGGGCTAAAAAGTCATGGACAGATTGTGGTGCCATCCATATATAGAAATAAAGTTATGGAATGGGGGCACGGTGCTACTTTGAGTGAACACCTGGGTAATGGTGCCACAAATCAAAGGATAGCCACCCGTTATTATTGGCCCGGCATCACAGAAGACATAGCTCGATATGTGAAGTCCTGTTCAGAGTGTAACCAGGTAACCTCAACACATAGGGTAGACCAGTTACAGGACCTAGGGAAGCATTGCTGCAGACGTAGGCATCCAAAGAAAACCAGGAAGAAAACCAGAATACTTACCTGGGAAGAACAACGTAGGGGCAGATTTTTTGAGCAGACATCCGGACGCAACCGAGGAGATATGAGAAACTGAAAAAAGAAGAGGAAGACAGGACAAGAGGAGTTGGACGGAACGTCAAACTTGAGGAGGGGCTTGTGTGACAACTTGCCCAATCTTCTCTTCATTTTTTTTATTATTTACGTGACATCATTTTTTCTCATCCTCAATGCATGATTGCAAAGTCCCGGGAATTGTCACTTGCGGAAAATCTCCTAGCGTTCGGTATTTTCTCCTCGCTATTTTTAGATACGACGTCATTGTTGACCAATGACCTCGGTAGCGAGAAACCCGTTTTAATTTAGGACTGCTTAAACTTGGGAGAACCAGTTTAGGCCACTTAGGAAAACATCACGTGACTTTTAACATTATTGATTGGAGCGTCTAAACGGGGCTAATGTCACATGATGAACGCTATGGATCACGTGCCAAAGAGGAAATGACGCGCTAAAAGGCGCCAAAGCCAGCATTTTTTCACTTGCCCCAGGAAAACCCAAGAAAAAGACCTAAGCTAGAACTAAGCCAGATCGGCGAAGTACCTTTCTCGCATTAAAAGCACTGAAGCCACGTGTCTAAATTGCGGGTTAGCGTCCATCCTTTGAGTAGTCTATGGTGGAGCCTTGCACGACAGTCCAATCTCAGATGCAGAATACGGAGTCGAGCACAGAGAAGGCAAATCCGAACCATTTCAAGACCTACCTGGGGCAACGTCAGGGAGACCTGGCTTAGGGAGAACTAACCTCACTTCACTATCAGCCAGGGGCTGCACAAAAGCTAAGTCCACATTCAAAAAACGTCAGGAGACCGGGAACTCACTCAGCCAGGGGGCTGAAACTAAGTATCAATGCACCATATCAAAGCATAGTTTTCGTCATCCATGATGAAAAACACTTGAATTGTTGAGACACATTACATACCGCAGACACTAATTCCATCGACAATACTATCATTCACCATCTATTCATTTTATTGCAATAAACCAATTGGGTGTATATACTGTACCCCATGCTTTGTTCCTTCCATTAGATGTTGAATATTGTCTATGTTTATCTTCCTTTATAAGGGAGGGGGGGGGGGCGCTCGTAAAATATAATATAAATTAAAGAATAATAATAATAGATAAGGAGCATAACACCTATCCTATTGTATGGAAAAGATTACAGCTGGAATTGCAGTGGTGTTGTAACCATTAGGGGAGAGGAATACTGGTGTACATTGTCACATCAAAAGATAATGGTGGCATAGGTTGGCATAAAGCTATGACCCTTTTTGTTTGTTTGTAATGTACCTGTACTCAAATGTGGAATATTATGGTATACTAGGTATAAAGAAGGATGCATAACCTTCACATTTCATGGTCCTGGGTACTGACGTTAATGTAGTACCAAACGTTTGAGAACTGCTCGATTCAGGACTCTGTCTGTATACTTCGAGCCCATGCTAGTGGCCATTGCCTATCAAAAAAAAAAAAAAAAAAAAGGTGGAACGGATTGTCAAGCGAGCAGAGGAAACGATCTACCTGTATTCTCCTGCCAAGTTAAGTTCGTGTTCGGCACCAGGCAGTTCAACCATAAGAACTCTAAAGTTATAGTGAAGAAAACTGTGAATAGTTATGAAAATTTCCACAAGTGTCAAACGAAAACAGACATAACTAAAAGTGTGTGATTATAACCAACAACCTATTGTTTGATACCAGTATTACCTCAAAGTAGAAGAATACAACAACACACTTATATTAGATTAATATTGTATGTATGGACAGAAGATCCACTGTGTTATTGGATTGTTGTAAATGATTCTTTTGATTTCACTTTTGATTGTCAGTCCTGGTTCAAAATAAATTAGAATCAGGATAATAAATTGAAAAAAATTCTATTTACACAAATTTCAACCACTGTCTTAAGTAAGATAGCCTTTTAAAGTGTCGTTTGTATGTTATTGTTGTAGAACTGTTGGTTGTTGTGGATAATAAACTATTTGTTTGTATGTTAGTTGGTTATTGCACATTACACTCTACATTCATAACCCTAGACACTACACGAAGTTAATTTATATAATAATATAGATTAAATTTTGTATGAGATCAAAAGGGTGGTAGCGGAAAGGTACTCTGAAAAGTTTACAATACTAATTGGTAAATTCAGGGACCTTCATAGCTGATCTCAATTAATACAATAATAAGACATAACAACAATTCATAACATCAAAACCCACCACACTTGTGAACACTCAATCGAGGTAGAAGCATCATTATCCTTCTATCTACAACTCTGCCAAGAGTAATCTTGTGCGAAGGTGGACACCTTTGGAGACTCACATTAGATAATCTAGGTTTTGGCCACTGTTGGACCACTACTGCAGAGCAAGGGGAGGCAACCCGTGACATGACACTTGTCTCTAACAAAGAGTCTGTGAGGAACACTATCTTGTCTCTAACAGAGAGATTGTAAAAAACATTGTCTTGTCTCTAATAGAGAGATTTTAAGGAATAACTGTCTTGTCTCTAACAGAAAGATTGTAAGGAACACTTTGTTGTCTCTAACAGAGAGATTGTAAGGAACACTATCTTGTCTCCAACAGAGAGATTGTAAGGAACACTATCTTGTCTCCAACAGAGAGATTGTAAGGAACACTATCTTGTCTCCAACAGAGAGATTGTAAGGAACACTGCCTTGTCTCCAACAGGGAGATCGTAATGAACACTATCTTGTCTCTAACGGAGAGATTGTAAGGAACACTATCTTGTCTCCAACAGAATCCGTGTTTCCCAAGATGGTAACTTTAGCTGTGTTTAGATCCACATATTTATTATTCTTCCCGTGTAGTCTCCCCGAGTAGTCTCCCCGTGTAGTCTCCCCGTGTAGTCTCCCCGTGTCTTGTTTGAGACCAAGAAAGAGAAGGACTACTTCACCGTCATGTATGTCGTACAAGCCGACTAATATGAGATTGTGCATGGAGCTGGTAACTTCATCATATTAAAAACTTGCTACAGAGATAAATGCTGCATGAGTATGTAAATGTTTTATGCAGACTCACTTCAAAGGGGGGGGGGGGAGCTGCAGTGGTGCTGCCATGCTCCAGGAGGAAAGCAAAAAAAAGCTAGTGATAATATATAATTAGTGTGTAACTGGGTCCAGAGAGGTGAGCAAATAATACAGTATCATACCACGCATGTCGTATGGACGTGACCAGAGTGTTTTGGACATTGCACAAGGTACTCCACCATCTAGAGACTTTACTCAACAAATAACTTCAACAAAACTTGGACAAGTCAATCAAAGGAAATAATTTAAATAATTCAACTCATCCGCATACGAATGAAAGCTTATCACAGCCTGGTGACGGTGGCACGGTCTATACTTCTTCGTGCTCAAGGGAGACTAGTGTGGCTGACCGGGTACATGACAATGTTGCCAGCCTCACGCGCAAGGCTCAGTCATTGTCTCGTACAATGTGTATCGCGGTTTTATGTTCAGTATTAATCATTATTCTCACGGGATGTCATTGTCTTCTCATGTACTTGGGTAAAGGACCGTGATTGACGCTAATAGTAAAGAGGTGGCGAGAATATATATATTATTAGTTGTTTACTTCCCATATTGATGTTCAGATGTTTGATTAGTGGTGACAGTTGGTAAGTCACTGCCCCGGCTTTTTAACATCTTGTTTCAATTTCTCAGGCACTACTTCCCTTGTCATTAAAAAAAGTTATTTGAACTCTGGAACCTGCTTAAGCCTGATATTGTTGACATGTATGTTAAGTGGACCGGGCGATCTGTTAATCTTCATAGTTTCTGTTTTTGATGTGTCGATCTTCAAGTTGTATTTTCCACACGTTGAATTAAGTACGGGACCCCAAGATGCAGCAATAGTGAATGCAGTCAGCAACTCATAGCTTGACTGCCTGCGTCAGGACCAGCGAACCAGAGCTGGTCAAGACCGTGCTCCACCTCCACGTGGTGGTCCTGGAAACAGTCTGCAGCAGTGCAGGCTGGCTGAGCGAGCATGGATCGAAATGGGAAGGCAAACCCGGTCCTTAAAAAATGCCGTGCAGAAGTCGGATGTGTCGACCGAAAGGTGCAGATATCACAGCTTAGGCGCAAACAGACACAACGCAACCACCGTCCTTTTCAGGACGAACGAAGAAGAAGAAGAAGAAGAATTAAGTACGTCTGTATGTTTTTACAATCTGTAAATTTATATAATGTTTTAATGCTTAAGGATGGTCAATTAGCCGTGAAATAACGCTATCGCATTTTAAACAGAGGTAACCCGATGAGGCGTGGCGGGGCACAGGTTTATGTGCGCAAACTGAAGAAATAAATGGAGAGAGAGCAGAAGAAGAATAAAAGGACATAACCAAAATATTGTCACAGTGCACCAGCACTGGTTCATTCTTTGCATCTCGGCCTTCACAATTCTACTTCGATCCTTAACCACCGACCGTCAAAGCAGTCAGTGGCCATCACGCCTAGTGGCGTCTTTCACAATTCTACGCCAAGTTGTTTTTGGTCGGCCTCTCTTTCGCTTTCCTTCAGGGGTCCATAGCATAGCTGGTCTTGTGAGGGTCTTTCCTGAGGACGTGTCCCTTCTTTTATGAATAGGTTATTATACCCATATTTTGATGCACAGAAATGTCTGATAGTGCAAAGATGCAGTATTTCCTCCGCGAGCTAATACTAATTGCTATCTTACAATTTCTAGCTTTTAACACAGTGGCATATTTATAAAGGCCAGAAATAAAAGCTACATAGACATTTCGAATTCGCGGAAAAAGTAACTAAAGCTTCTGTCACTCCCTAGAAAATCTTCTCTCTTATTCCTGGTGTCTGGTAAGAAAGAAATCTGAGTGGCGAATCTTCAAGCACTCAGATCTTATAGTAAGAATTGTCCTACGTGAAAGTTAATTTCGCTGAGTATATTTTGTTCAAACCCAATCGCAATATTAGGTTAGTTTATCTCCTAATTTAAGGCCAATCGCCGTTTATGCTGTCTTAGTTCAGTATATTTTCATCTAAACATGGTCATAATTATTGGCCTCGCTATATGGTAATTGTTAAAGGTGGTTTTATAAAATGTTAAGGTGTGTTTGTAGGCCAGTAGTAATGTGAACGAGCCGTCCCTTAAGTGTGCATAGGCTCGACAAGGTAAACAGTCCTGACCGTCGCTGTATGCGTTGAAGCGTGGCGGGTGCCTGGGACACAAATAGCATAGGTACAGCTTGGCCACTGTAAATATTAAATGTTAAATGTTGTCGAATGTCCAGAGTCAGTATTTATATGATTCCGCTCAATGCGGGCTGACATGGGTGCATAGAGGCCCTGGTTGGCCACAACAATACTGGCATTCGTGTAGATTGTCTTGAGGTGTAGTGTGAATTATGTAGCGTGAGTAAATCTCAATGTTTCTGCGAATGCGTGTTGAAAGTTCGTGGAAGTAGGAAGTAGGCATCAAAATGGACATCACACTCTATATCTAGACATGTAGCAATTCATAGAGTGGTGGAACATCTCTGACGTTTACAGGACTTTATTTACGCCACAAGCGGCAGGTATGCCGACATTAATATCAACAGTCATTGAACAGGTCATGATATATTAATACAGTTCATCATCCAGCTATGCATGTGTCTAATAAAGCTGATCTCGTACAATGTTCTCAATCATCAGCTTCAGGGAAGATATATCCCGTATGTGAGTTTAAACAAACTCCACTCTGACATTAGTAAGTCAGACATTAGATGACTCCGACCGGCCGTGCAAAATGGCGGACTTACGGTTCAAATGGCCTCCGGGTGATTCTTCATCACACAAGGGGAATCCCACCTTGTATAATTAGTATCGCCGCCATGTGGGATACTAAACAATATATATATATACTTCGGGCATGCACCAGCCTAGTGCATAATCAGAATACAAAGTAAGCTTCCTTTCCAGGTGATAAGGGTGGATTTAGGCTGACTTGAAGTACCACCCCTATCGACACCGGGTAGATTGTGGTTGTATGGTAGGGTGTCCTATCTGGTTTTTTTATTGTTGCCGTGTGTAAGTAGTTGGATAGTCCACAGGGTACAGCACAGGCAAAATGACATGCAAAGTCATAGAAATGGTAAACTGCTCGTGACGTTTATATACCATTTTATTGCACACCACAATGACAGTCACGTTACATACGTCATAAGACATCACAGTTCAACGATTGTAGCATTCAGAAATAATATTGGTGCCAACTGATATTCATGTAGGATCCAATCCTCATCAGTCATAGAGTAAACAATACTTCAGTGTACTCGGTATCATAAAGTTCATAAATATTAATTCTGCAACAGTGTCAGCTGCAGATCATCAATGTTCATACATAATAATGAATACTCCCCTCCTGATGCTAGCAGATCAGATGTATACAATAAGTCCATACCCGCACGTGAATAGCATACATGGAGTACAGGTCAACCTGACCTTTTTAACATTCCTAAGTCTAACCTTCGACAAAAGATATGATCGCTGACCTAGCGATATTCATAGGACGTAGAACTGTTCCTCGGGCTTAGGATATCCCGTATACATATAAATCACAGGTATGAAAATACCTGGGGTGTGATATCTATTAGAAGAACCTTCCTTTTCTGTGAAAATACGTGAGCAGAGATCGACCATTGTCAAACATAAGTACAGTTACAGATTGGATGTAAATGAGGCATTACCTTCGTTCGAAAATCCACACCACAGAAAACATACGCCTCCAGGCGTTTTAGAATACTCAAGGGAAGGACCTTGTAAGCTAACTATCTCACAATAAGGCTCCTAATCCCTAACAAAAAATACAGAGACGCCGAGACGCATCCTTTCTGCTTCACAGCTTTACATCGTCTCCCAGAAAAAGAAACTTCCCAGACGCCCTCGCGTCCGGACATGCGCAGAACCTATACACTAGAAATAGCGATCAAACAAGACGATCTAAGAACATTCGAGATACAGATGTATACTAGATCAAGCCTTATATGGACATGAACAGAGACCTAAACACAGGTTTCAGACATTCCAACAACAGTTGACCGATACTACCAAATAAGGAGAATGGTCACACTTCGTTAAATAAAAATGTGGACCGACCGTGTCTCGACACAAGAGGAGGTAACATCATATTGAATGATACTCTCCATATCCTGAGTTATGTAGCTTTGACCGAAAAAATTAAAGTGTACTTACAGTCAATCTAATAATACAATACCTTTATCAAAAATGATCATACAATGTCTTGATAAAAAAAAATGATCATATAATGACTTTAGGAAAAATGAAGATCTGTGCGTAACACCAGGATACGTAGGTGGTACGTTTTCCCGCTCAGGGAAAGAATCATAAACTATCGATAATACGAGTCATGAAGATTCTATCAATAAGGAAAACAGTTCAAAGAGTCAATTACCTTCTGTCCCTTCAGAATAAATATAACCACACTCACATCGCCTCCAAGGCGCTAAGAATACACATTAAATAATATACGACATCTTGTCGAACCACAGAGGACTTCTCAAGAGACATCTTGACTCTCTTAAACACAGCACGATACTCTAGTCGGTAATGACTTCCACAAAATCGCACCACAAGTCACGCATGCGCACTCAGGCGCCAGACCTTTTGAGCATCGCTCAAAGTAGACGGTTTGAAACCATATAAAGCAAAACTGACATCGGTTTTCAAAACAGACCACAGACTTAACAGACTAGTGAGATCACTACCCTGTCAACAATCATCCCAACAAAAACCTGGATTAATGTCCTTAGACTAGGAAATACAAAATAATGTCCCCAGCTTTTAATCAGGCACTTTTACATGGAGAGGCGCAGCAAACTGACCGCTACAGTAATGTAACTAATTGTTACTTGACATGCCGGAAATCATTATGTCATACGACTTGCCATATATCTACATTCTTGTAATCTCTTTTTCCCATCCCTGTTGGTTAAGACAAGATGTCTTGCCGGAAACGATTATGTCATACGACCTGCCTTAATTTCCCAATATGGTTATAATCAGGACAGACTTATGGTTGGGCCATATCTGTGCAAGTCATGCTTGCAAAAATAAAACAAGTTATTTTAAAACTACCATTTCCTGCTAATCCGACCATCTGTTTGATAGTCCCACCCACCAGAGGAGCGGAAACAATTACGCAACCCTAATGAGGTAATAGACAGCTTAAAATCGTATCTATCAAACTAATGCGTCTTGAGTAAACAAGCAGCCGAAGAAGTCAATATTGTATTGTTCCAAGCCTTGGCTAAACGCCGACTGCCCACAAAGAAAAGATAAACAGGTCAGGAATGTGGCAAGCTGATAAAATACGTGGTGGTTTTCGGACAGTGTCAACCCGAGGATAAGATAATTATCGGTAGATTGAGGTGAAAAGTAAAATAATGGCCGGTGAATACTTGCACAGAACATGAGGCATGGATGTCACCGTAAAAAATAACGAATGAATAAAGACTGACGTCAATCAGTGTCCTATTTCTCGAGCAATAATCACCCTAAAGACCATAGTATACACAGACGCGATTGTTGCATGAGACTGACTACATTCCCTATGACTACAATGACCTGTAAATAACTATTCACTTCTTGTTGATTTGTAATCTGCCTAGACATTAATATTCATCATGTCTTCTGGGTACCAGAACAACTCTGAGAAGGTTAAGGCGGCGGCATGATGCTGACCACATAAAACAAGTGCCGATGGTCATGAAAATACGGGCCTAACATCGTATTCCAAATATGCCTCAATAGGCGTGCAACGGGATCCACCCCCCACCCTCTTAACTACGTTTGGCTTCTCCAAAGCCAGTGCATTTCGTCATCTCTCAGCAGTGGTTTCCAAGACTGTGGGAATCTCTTCTCGAATACCTCAATCGTGACAATTTTTATCACAACCTCGTGTTATGCATTTTACCTATCTTCTAATGTGACAAAGGTGTAATTGTCCTTGTCTAAGACGACAAGATCTACATTCATGAATACCATTCCTGCGTTTCTTATGGAATAAAAAGGAATAACGATTGTGGTGGTAGTGCCAGGGGTGGCTAAATTAGTGCACCTGAAAGCTAATCATGTTACATGGGACTAGAAACTTTGTCATACAAAACAAATTGCCACAACAACTACAGCTACAAAACCACTAAGGCGAAGACGCAGGCTTAATGCAAGAGGGCCAGTGGTTGTGATGGCCCCATGCTCCATGAGGAACGACACAGGAAATGAATGGAATCTAATAACAAAATCGTTTTTCTGTCATGGTGATTACAGTTGAGAAACAAAAACCTCTTTCTCTTTTTTTCACCCAAGACCTGGTTAATAATGTGATATTATGAACAGGGACGTTTTTCTCCATTTTCTTCGCCTAACGCATAAGGCGACGTCGCACTCTTCGTACATTTGTGAACCTTGTTGAATCTGTAACAAAGGCTTGCTTGTGATGTTATCAGTTAATTTCATAAATGTCAGAATAGTCCTAATGTGTGGCTCGGAAACATGGAGAACGCCAAAATGCTAATCGGAAACTGATATATCCATAAACTGGTGCGTGCGCAGATTAGAAGGACGAACGACCAAAAAAAAAATAATAATAATAATAATAATAATGACAAGATCATAAACGTGAAACTGAGTGGATGAAGAAGACAGACACTAATCGAACAAAATGTAAAGACAACTAGTAAGACGGCTACGGGGGCTTCGCTTCGTTCAGCTGTGATCCGCACAAACACCAAAACATGTGAACATGACCAGGCTTAGCCACCTGAGCAAAGAAGGTGGACACACACAAGATGTTGACACATATTGAGAACAGGGCCTGCAGAACGAAACTTCTGTTGATTTATGTTTATTTTAACAATGTAACAGAAAATAAGCAATTATAGGAGAAAATAAGAACACAAATGACATGATTGTTACTATAGGGTAGAGCATTTACAACTGATTACACAATATATTTAGAAAATAAACATGGTCGGCCAAAACAACAAACAACGTGTTGCTCCAATGTTCCAATATATATATATATATATATATATATAGATATATATATATATATATATATATATATATATATATATATATATATATATATATATATATATATATATATATAAATATACACATATAATATTCATATATATATATATTATATATATATATATATATATATATATATATATATATATATATATATATATATATATATATAACAATTCACTCCCTACGTCATATATATATATATATATATATATATATATATATATATATATATATATATATATATATATATATATATATATATATATATATATATATATATATATATATATATATATATATATATATATATATATATATATATATATGACGTAGGGGAGTGAATTGTTAGACACTTCATTATACTAGGTACAGCATCGAGATGTTTGGTTACCAGTTCCCTTCCTATTTGCCTTTTTCTTCCTCAACTCAAGAGCAAAGCCAGGTACCAATTTACAGGTGGACAGACTGGATCGTGACAATGTCGTGAATCGAGTCCGGTACTATTGCCTGGAGAGACCAGTGCTGTAACCACTCTGCCAACCGGACTAATCTGTCAGTTAATGTACTATTCCGTTAAACCAAATCTATTCATTCATTCATTACGTTCTAGCTCCCGTGGTGCATAGCCTTTAATAAACACATGCACACCTTGCCTGTTCTGTGCTATCCATTCAAGATCTTTCCATGTCCTCCTTATTTACTTCAGCGTCTATGTCTAACTCCTTTCTCCGTGTGTTTTTATCACCGTCTGTTTCCCTTACACAGAACAATGACTGCCTTTTAAGCCTATAGATTTGTTTTCTTTTTTGTTTTCCAATGTGTGTCCTAACTTAAGTCCATAGAGTATCCCTCTTGTACCTGTCTGGGTTTTCCATCAGTTCCACATTAGCGATCTTGTCAACATCTATATCTGGTTGTTGTTTTAAAACTGTTTTATTTCTTGCTTTGAGCTGTAAAAGTTTTACAGTAGCTCTAGTTTATGTTTGCTGGTTATATCAAACCACTATCCATAACAAAAGCAGTGTCAGCAACGTATGTGGACATTTTGTGTGTTCTGTATAATTACCAGCCTAGAATTTCCTCGGGGAGGGGGGGGGGGTGTCTCTGCCAACACAAAGAAAGAATAAGACTAATTCTCACTCAGGCATTCCGTACGAGCAGACTAACATGCGTGAGTCTGGCAACTTTATGATGTCAAACAAATAGCTACAGAAACCACACAAAAAGTTTAAGCTTTGGCATAGGCTTTGACGTAGTACTACTCCCATAAATAATGTTACATGAGGTTTTGTCTGAGACTGGCATCTTCATTATCACAAACAAAGTGGGATTGGAACTGCCGCAGCAAGAATGTGGCTGGTCGTTTAAAGAAATAGGATAAAGGTGGAAATAATAATGAATTAAAGGACGTATCAAATCTTTTCCTGAATGACCCACTGAATATGGCTCGTAATAATGGGTGAAGGTTTCCCTAAGATGGTGAGTTTCAAGAAGAAAGATAGTGAAGAAGATACAGCAATTTAAATTCCTCTTGCATAAGAAAAAAACGGGGATAATTTCAAGAGGGGATTTGGTCTGCTGGTCATCTTGATTCTTCTGATACGTGTTGAAAATAATTTAATAAAATAAACCCCCGTAAAATAGTACAAAACAAACAATCAGACAAATATATTAACCAATAACAACAATCAATGTACTATACACTGGACACGGAAGTTGCAGTGAAAATTACAAAGAATGAATGAAAAAGTTTAAAAAATGTGAGTGAATAAAACAAGTGATGCCTGAGAGTGTTTATTACAAACGCTAGTGCGAGTTGTTTTTAATTTAACAAAGTTCGTGTCACGCCTGTATCATCATGATTATTTGTAGCAGAATGATGAGTTCCAGTGCAAATATCAACTTTGCTGAGATGTCCAGCGTCGAATCTGCTTATGGTATCTGGTTGTAGTTTGGTGATGTTAGCTCACTGTGAATATGCCTTCGTTTCAATGTTCAAAGTCATTTGAGGTCACCCGCTGACTCAGGAACCAAGATCAGGCCTAGAGTTGCCCGGCTCTTACCTTTAACCACAGGATAAATGGACATCTTGTCTTTCCTGGTTCGAACTTGACAGGAAATAAAACAAAACAAAAAAAAGGCGCCGTAAGTACTCCCATCTCTAAGGGGGTTTTTACGCGCTAATTCATTCCTAACATAATTCAGATTTTAAAATACCGAATAGTGACAATAACCTATTAGGCTTCTGGTTTCATTGGCAACCAATTTACAGTAGTGCTCTGAAAGATGTCTACCGTCTCCCAACTGGTCCTTTTTCTTACACAATATCTGTTGAGCTGTCACTAAGTTCACAGTTGCTGTCCTAACCCTAACGCCTCTGCTCCATTGTAAGCACAGTAAAAAAATGATTCATAAAGCACATCAAAAAGCGTACAACCTAAACATGAGTGAATCTAATAGCCATAGCTAATGGTCCTGTTATGTTTGCCATAATATAAAGATGGGTGATACCAATACATTTCCCATTAATCATTCATGTAAATTACATCAGGTAACATTTGTCAGTTCCCTAATATACTATAAATTAACCCGATGCTGGCCAAGTACATCGACTTATATACCATACGATACTGGGGGTATAACACCTGTACAACACGTCAGCATCAATTATACTACAAGCAGGGGCGGATTATCCATCAGGCTAAGTAGGCTAAAGCCTAGGAGCCCGGAGTTCTTGGGGGCACGTGCATAAGTTAAAAAAAAATAATAATAAAAATGCAAAGATTTATGTACAAAAAGAAAATATTGGCATTGAATTGGAAAAAACTGATTTCTTGCTGTAGCAAAGTTGATTTTGCTGGGGAGGTTATGATGGTGTCCTAAAAGAATGAAAAGGTGTCTGCTATAACCGTGTGAGGTCACGCAAATGTAGGTCTCTGACTCTATAGATGATGATAATGAATTATGTACAGAGAACCTAACGCTACCTCCCTAGGTCTCACACGGTCAATCTTCTGGCTCTAGTGTATGGTGTATGGTGTACCTAGTGTCTAGGGGAGAAATGAATGATGGTACACAACAATCAAACACTTTTTTTTTTTTTTTTTTCTTAACCAGCGGCACTTGGGCTTTCAGCCCTTCGGCCCAATGACATGTCATTGCGAGGCTGGGGAACCTGAGGACTTTCCTTCCCAACCCGGTCAGGAGCTTCGCTCCTTCCCATCCACAGAGGGTTTATTACAGGAGCCGTTCAGGTTATTCAGTCAAATTTCCGGTCGTAAACATTCCTTCAAACGCCGGCGCCCGGGTGTAACCGGAATGATGATCACATTAGTAGTTTAGTAATTATCCTTTAAATAATTTCAGTACGCAAGTTATTGATGACGTAATTTTCACATAGCCTCTTATCGACATTTTAAAATAAAGACTTCTAGACAGTTACAGGAAATGATACGAGACCTGAAAACCTCTAAACAGAATTAAAAATACCCTCGAATAAAAGCTTATACCATTCGCTATCATAGAAACTTGTGTAGAAACTTGTGACGTAAATATGACATCGACAAAAACTAGTGGAATGTCCGTATTGACTGAAATCAAAGTAACCTTCCCCCAAACAGTCTTTGGAACCAGTTTGTATATATTGACGCCCAAAACCCTTAGCAAAAGAGAGCCAAACAAGAGTCAAAAGAAGAGTCAAAGAAGAGTAAAAGCCAGGAGCCAAAGCCAGGTCATTCTGGATAGTCCAAGAGCCTTAGGTTCCTAGCAGATTTGCTGACCGCCACTTTATATTGGCAAGAGAAAAATGGCTAACCTGACCCCTAGCCCTATGACAACATATACTTCAGGTTGGTAAAAGGTCTCGACTTAGACTTACGCATAGTAGACAGGATGAAATAGATATACATAAGCTCATCAAATGCCCCAATGGATTTTATGAGATGATTTCGTATGAGGAAACGAATGTTACTGAATTGAGAATAGGATCATCTTGTAATTTACCGCCATACATCTGAAAGAAGCTATAATAAACTTTTCATATACAACGTCGGACTTTGCTTAAACTGCTGTTGGAAGTTGTTGAGTTTGACTTGTACATTGTTTAGGAACTCTATAAGGAAAAAAATGGACCGTACTGCCTTTTATATTACATTGTGATTACTTCCAACTATCAAAATCTGAATACGAACCTGGATCCCGTACCCTTTGATCAAGTTAAACAATACCTCTGGAGGATCATCCAGTTAACTCAAACTTGACACAGCAACCTATAAATATATTGATACCGCCAACTTAAATATATTTATGCTGTGAACTCGAACTTGTCAATTATAGGTTATGTAACTAAAAAGATAGAATACCGTCGGAATGCTTCCTTTGCTGTCCTTTAATTCCTTCAACGGAGAATAGCTCCTTAATTAACTGGTCACAATTAATACATTGGCACAATACCTGCTTCTTAGTTGGTGTGCCAATGTAACACGCATTCTCGCTATAACATATATACCTATCGAGCTATTCTGACCTGCTTTAATAATTTTCCGACGGATTATTCATTTATATAGAAGAACGTTAAATTAAATGAAATAGAACCCCAAACCAGTTTTACCCCTAAAATACTACCTATGTGAATACGGGCACATAGTGTAATTTATTATGGTGCCTTAGGACCAGGATTTTGAATTGGAAGAAAAGGCAAGAAAAGAAACAACAACAAGAATCATTTTTTCTCACCTAAATCAGAACATGGAGAATTATGCAGATGAAATACTGAGACAACAAAATCAACAGGCTATGCAAATGCAACAAGCACAAATGGCTCCACAACAAGTACCGCTTCCGCCAGAGCAAGGAGATATAAATTTGATGGTGTTACAAAACATGACTGACACGTTACAACATGTAGATCAACATGCTAAATTTAGAACCATTAAAAACTTCATAACTCCATTTAGTGGTGACCCCATGAAATTTAGACAATGGATGGTGGATATGGATAAGTTTGCTTACCTTATTGACGCCACAACAGATTTGGAAAAAAAGAAAATAGTGTTTTTATCATCGGAAGGATTGATAACTGATTTTGTGAGAAGAAGAGCGAAGGCCTACCCAAGTGAAACCTTTGAGGAATTGAAAAGAGTGCTAGTGTCACGATATTCTAACATAACGGACGCCGAGCACGCTTGGACACTTTTGAGAATGATAAGGCAAGAGAAAATGGAATCGGTGCAGATGTATGGCGACCGACTCTTAAACTTAGCTGAAGATGCTTTCGTGGGAGGTAGCATACCAACAACCGAGCTCGAGAAACACTTAGTGGGAATTTTTGTCGATGGCCTCTATTCAGATTCTCTGAAAATGCACATGTTAAGAAAAGATCCTCAGTCAATTACACTGGCCATCCAGATAGCAGTTAATGAGGAAAATGTCAAAAAAAGATTTCAGCAGAGGATTGGAAGATTGCCATTGCTAAACCATGAATGCCAGCATCCTCAACCTGAACCATTCTACCAACGTACGCAAAATGAACCGCTATTTCAGCATCAACAAAATGAACCATCGCCTCATCAACCTATGGAAGTAGACCATGCTAGACCTCGTTGGAATCGAAATCAAGAATATCACAGAAGATCAAATAACACACACAGAGAACTAAGACACTCCTTACCACAACCAAATGAAAGAGAGCATAAGATACACCATATAGAACCCTTGATGCAACCACCAACCTGCTACAACTGTGGATCCGTGGGTCATGGTTCAATGACATGTAGAAAACCCCAGTACCAATCTATGAGTTCGAGAAACCACTACCTACCCCAAAACAATTACAACGGTGAATATCAACGCCAAGTCCACTATCCAGAAAACTACCCAAGAAGACCCCAACAAAATAGAAACAACTTTTCCCAAGCAACAAGAAGGTCGGGAAACGGGACGGCTCCACATTAGCAGAGATCGGATGTGACGGCCGAAAAAAGAGATCTCTAAATGAAAAAATGAAAGACAGAAACGAACAAGCAAATCTCAACATTTGTCCAGACCCCAGTTCATGTATAATAGAAATAGGAAAACAACAATTTAGAGCGTTAATAGACACAGGAGCAACTGTAAGTCTTATCCGGGAGAAGCTGTATTATCAAATTCAACACATGGCAAATTTTTCCAGAAGAACAGTACAAATGAAATCAGTAACAGGTCAAGCACTAAAAGCAGTGGGAACGGCTTATTTGACATTTAAAATGGGAAGAGAAATTCTACGCCATAACTTCATTATAACGAGAGGATTATCAAGAAACTTCATAATAGGAAGAGACTTCCTCATCAAAAATAATGTGAGGATATACTTTGATTTAAAACAACTAAAAGTGAACAATACATATGTACCATTTCAGGACGATATCCATATCGCGACCCTGGTTCGAACTACGGCACCGGTTACTCTGAAACCGAATTCAGTAACTCTAACCAGAGCTAAAATAAAAAGATCTCCATACTTTGACATAGGACAGGCTGTATACATATCACAAATTGAAAATGAAAGAAATAGAGGAGATCCACACATAGAAGTACAAGATGGCATCGTGGAAATAAATATACGAAGAGATTTTCCAATAATGGTACTAAATACGTCAGGTACAACCACCACTATTCCCAGAGGTACAGTAATAGCAAAGATCCAGACGGAAAGGAAAGATGTATTGACCAAACTATTCAAGGCCAAGAGCGTCTATCCAAAATTCCAGATAAACAAATTAAGATCTTCATCCCATCCCCATCCTTACAAAACTCTAGATCCTATAGAGTCAACAAGAAGAAACATTCCAAATACAAGAGAGTCGAAAGAAAAAATGTCTCTGGACCAAAGGAGCACAAATAACAGAAAGAAATATGTAAAACCTGACTTGCTATTCGCTGACGATTTGGATAGAGAAATCATACAAGGAAGGTATGAAAGAAAAAATAAGTACCATACTTCATGGAACAGAGAGAATATTGTGGGAACAGTTACATCTTATGCATACCCAAGAAACCGGACATATTCAAAGAATCGCCAGTTCTATGATAAATTGCCAAGAGACTCGAAGAGTAGGTACCCCGACGAACAGACACAAAAAAGAGAATACCGCTTTTGTCCACCAGAAAGGATAATGACGAAAAAATTTCATTCAGATAGAACGAAAGAATTGCTAGCAACATTACAGACAACAGATGAACTAAAACCCAGACTTGAAAAATTCATAACGAAACATCAAGATGTATTTGCGTTATCTGACATAGAGTTAGAAAGGACTACGACCGTTACCATGGAAATAGAAACTACAACTGAAGAACCCATAACCCTCAAACCGTACCACACCCCACTAAAGAATCGAGGGATAGTGGAGAAAGCCATTGGCGACATGCTAGCAGCTGGGATAATTGAACGATCCAGATCATCATGGTCTTCACCCATTGTGATAGTAACAAAGAAAGACGGTAGCTCTCGCTTTTGCTGTGACTACAGAGCGTTAAATAAAATCACCAAAACGATATCCTACCCTCTACCTAGAATTGATGATATTTTGGCCACCTTGGGTAACTCAGACTGGTATACCTCACTAGATGCACGCTCCGGATTCTGGACAATACCATTGTCTGAAGATGCAAAGAAGAAATCTACTTTCTGTACACACATGGGATCATATAGTTGGAATGTATTACCTTTTGGACTGAAAAATAGCCCGGCTACTTACGTAAGTTTAATGGATGAAGTGTTGCAAGGACTGAACTCATTTGCATCAGCATATATAGATGATGTCTTGATCCACACAAAGGGGACAATGGAAGAACACCTGAAACATGTCGAGACTGTTTTCGACAGAATGAGATTGCACAAAGTAAAGTTGAAACTCAGCAAATGCCGTTTCCTACAGAAGGAAATAAAATATTTGGGCTTTATTGTCAACTCCAACGGAATCAGACCGGACAGTGAAAAGATTGAAGCTATCCAAAAAATCCCTCCACCTACCACAGTACGTCAATTAAGAGGATTCTTTGGGTGTTGTGCGTATTATCGAAGGCACATTATCAATTTTTCTAAAGTGGCTGAACCATTACTGAAACTAACCAGGAAGTATGCCAAATTCCGCTGGACTGAAGATTGCCAAAAAGCATTTGAGTACCTGAAGACAGCCTTAACCACCGTACCTTTTCTAGCCCATCCAGACTTGAACAAGCCCATGATTATATACACGGACGCATCAAACACAGCAGTAGGCGCGTGCCTTGTACAAGACAGATCACCAGACGAACCGCAAGTGATAAAAAATGTTCCAAACGAAAAACCGATAGCCTTCCTTTCCCACACATTAAGCCGAACACAGAGGAGATGGACTACGACAGAGAAGGAAGCCTATGCAATCCATTACGCCCTCCAGAAATTCGATTTTTATATCCGTGGAACCCAGGTTATCATCAGAACAGATCACCAACCACTTGTAAGCTGGCTAACTAAGACTGCAGAGCAACCCAAGAAACTCCAGACCTGGGCGATAAATCTCCAAAGTTACAATACAACCATTGAGTATATTCCTGGAAAATTGAATACGTGTGCTGATCTTTTGTCCCGAATTCCATATTCTGACACCAATGAACCAGACTCCCCACTCCTTGAATCTACATCGGACATCGACGATAACACAAAGGAAATTCATGCCATAGACTCTCAAAACTCAAGACAAAACGATGAAGAGGTGACAACACAAGAACCTGAACTACAACATGGAACCACATTTGATTTACCATCAGACAACCAAGGAACAGAAACGTTTGAACAGAATATCGACTTTAAGAAAGAACAATTGAAAGATGAAACATTAGTTAAGATCATTACACAGGTTCGTACAAATCCAAAAGAGAAGAAAGACTACATCATCCTTTCGGAAGATAATATCTTGTATCATATTGGCTCTAGAGACAATGGTACTCTACAAAAATGTATACCCAAATCGCTAGTTCCAAAAGTATTACAACAGTTTCATGACGAAAACGGGCATTTTGGAAGAGACAAGACTCTAGATGTGATCCTAAAACGTTATTACTGGCCCACGATGATTAAGTATATCATAGAGTATGTTGGGACATGTAGGGTTTGCAAGCTAAGAAATATGAGAACTATTCGAGCCCCTATCCAAGAAATGTCTTATCCGCACTACCCAATGGAATTTATTAGCACAACAAAAGCTCATGTGTCCCAGATGCGTCTTGACGACCACAGACCACTCACTGTCACGAAAAAACAAGCTGATAGACCCACGAGATTGTCTACCCTAGCGCAACCTCCCTCATCTTCCACTGATGATGAATTACCCAAATCAGATTCCTCCTCCCATGACTCCGATATCCCTTCACAAATTTGGATACGTTCGTCAAACGTATTAGAGATAACAGAGATTCATCTTCTAGTGAAAACAATATCCCTCTGCAGGAGCTAAGACAACGCCTTATTCAACGTCAAGAGAGAGGTCATGCGTCTTCCAGTAAAGAGAATTTACCTTTGCGAGAATAACGACAACGTCCTATACAACAGAAAGAGTGTTTTCTAGACGTTACAAAATTTCGCAATCCTGAACCCACCGATCGACATGATTATCAATCATCTCAAATGGCTCCATTGTATGATGAAGAAACACCAGATGATCTTTACCCAGACACAGATTCGATGACCAGTGCATCTAACTCTACTTTGTGCGGTATGGACGAATCAAGAAGGACACCTGATAAACGGAAATACGAGCCTTCCTCTTCAGATTCCACCCCTCTAGCCAAACTACCGAGATTGCCGCAAGAGCACATTTTTATTAAACCTACGAAGCAAAGACGTCGTACAAATCCCCAACGCTTCTCACACGATGTCGACATGGTTAACGACGATACTTCACTCCCTACCCCTACGGTTAATAATTTACCAAATGTTTCACCTCGCATGGATAAATGCATGCTTTTGTCCCAAATGATGTCGTTATTAGCTAACAAGCTGTGACTGGAATTTCGAGGAAATGTTTCCACACTTCCTGCTCGTTGGACTTTACATAAACCTTTGCGTTGCTACGGAAACCTTATTACTTCGTGATTCAACTATATACGAGTTTGCAAAGGAAGTATCTGACTCTTCGTCGTCAAGAAAAATCAAAATCACGATTTGTATAAAATGACATTTCTGAATTGATGAAGCCAAATTCGGTAGTACCTCTATTGACTTACCACAAATCCCTCGTCTGGATTTATATCAAGTGAGGATGTCCATTAGCGACCTTCACGTCTTCTCTTTACTCCACCAGACGCCAGAGAGCAAACCGCCCGTTCATTGGGATGCCCTAGCGTTTCTATTCCGGACTACAACCGAGTTTTCTATGCTAGATTCTCAGTACAAACACTATCGAGTCACCAACAGATTATATGACACGTTGTGAATAAGTCGTACCGGTTTTAATAGTACTTATTCCGCGGTACAAAATACATGTAAACAGATCAAACCCATAGTGTCTTGAACATTAGTATTCACACCTTAACGACTATACGTGACTTTACAGCGGGGTTGGATCGCTATTATCACATGACACGATTGAATAGCTTATATGATTGGACATTTTCAAATTTTCCGTTTATAGTTCAAGATTTTTTTTTTGACCAGTGTTATAGTTTTTCAATTCTTCAATTGCATTTGATCCTCCCAGCATCAGATGACACACATTAAGGATTTTCGCCGCATTGTGTTGAGTACCCTCATTTCCCCACATACGCGTTTCGATGATTAGTATTTTTGTTTGTTAAAATTTAAATTGTTGCGGACAATTTTGATGTTTGGATGTCTTCATATAGATTGACCGGTATGCATACATTCACCTTATATCGACCGTGCGTTTTCATGATATCCCCTATGTTCCCTCTTATGTACTATAAAGATGTATACCATTGTTTTACTAGATTTGCAAGTTTGTTGGGTTATTAGTTGATAGAACTAGGAAAGTGTCTCTCTTTGAGATACATTTCTGTAGCATGGGGACGTATATGTAACCGGAATGATGATCACATTAGTAGTTTAGTAATTATCCTTTAAATAATTTCAGTACGCAAGTTATTGATGACGTAATTTTCACATAGCCTCTTATCGACATTTTAAAATAAAGACTTCTAGACAGTTACAGGAAATGATACGAGACCTGAAAACCTCTAAACAGAATTAATAATACCCTCGAATAAAAGCTTATACCATTCGCTATCATAGAAACTTGTGTAGAAACTTGTGACGTAAATATGACATCGACAAAAACTAGTGGAATATCCGTATTGACTGAAATCAAAGCAACTTTCCCCCAAACAGTCTTAGGAACCAGTTTGTATATATTGACGCCCCAAAACCCTTAGCAAAAGAGAGCCAAACAAGAGTCAAAAGAAGAGTCAAAGAAGAGTAAAAGCCAGGAGCCAAAGCCAGGTCATTCTGGATAGTCCAAGAGCCTTAGGTTCCTAGCAGATTTGCTGACCGCCACTTTATATTGGCAAGAGAAAAATGGCTAACCTGACCCCTAGCCCTATGACAACATATACTTCAGGTTGGTAAAAGGTCTCGACTTAGACTTACGCATAGTAGACAGGATGAAATAGATATACATAAGCTCATCAAATGCCCTAATGGATTTTATGAGATGATTTCGTATGAGGAAACGAATGTTACTGAATTGAGAATAGGATCATCTTGTAATTTACCGCCATACATCTGAAAGAAGCTATAATAAACTTTTCATATACAACGTCGGACTTTGCTTAAACTGCTGTTGGAAGTTGTTGAGTTTGACTTGTACATTGTTTAGGAACTCTATAAGGAAAAAAATGGACCGTACTGCCTTTTATATTACATTGTGATTACTTCCAACTATCAAAATCTGAATACGAACCTGGATCCCGTACCCTTTGATCAAGTTAAACAATACCTCTGGAGGATCATCCAGTTAACTCAAACTTGACACAGCAACCTATAAATATATTGATACCGCCAACTTAAATATATTTATGCTGTGAACTCGAACTTGTCAATTATAGGTTATGTAACTAAAAAGATAGAATACCGTCGGAATGCTTCCTTTGCTGTCCTTTAATTCCTTCAACGGAGAATAGCTCCTTAATTAACTGGTCACAATTAATACATTGGCACAATACCTGCTTCTTAGTTGGTGTGCCAATGTAACACGCATTCTCGCTATAACATATATACCTATCGAGCTATTCTGACCTGCTTTAATAATTTTCCGACGGATTATTCATTTATATAGAAGAACGTTAAATTAAATGAAATAGAACCCCAAACCAGTTTTACCCCTAAAATACTACCTATGTGAATACGGGCACATAGTGTAATTTATTATGGTGCCTTAGGACCAGGATTTTGAATTGGAAGAAAAGGCAAGAAAAGAAACAACAACAAGAATCATTTTTTCTCACCTAAATCAGAACATGGAGAATTATGCAGATGAAATACTGAGACAACAAAATCAACAGGCTATGCAAATGCAACAAGCACAAATGGCTCCACAACAAGTACCGCTTCCGCCAGAGCAAGGAGATATAAATTTGATGGTGTTACAAAACATGACTGACACGTTACAACATGTAGATCAACATGCTAAATTTAGAACCATTAAAAACTTCATAACTCCATTTAGTGGTGACCCCATGAAATTTAGACAATGGATGGTGGATATGGATAAGTTTGCTTACCTTATTGACGCCACAACAGATTTGGAAAAAAAGAAAATAGTGTTTTTATCATCGGAAGGATTGATAACTGATTTTGTGAGAAGAAGAGCGAAGGCCTACCCAAGTGAAACCTTTGAGGAATTGAAAAGAGTGCTAGTGTCACGATATTCTAACATAACGGACGCCGAGCACGCTTGGACACTTTTGAGAATGATAAGGCAAGAGAAAATGGAATCGGTGCAGATGTATGGCGACCGACTCTTAAACTTAGCTGAAGATGCTTTCGTGGGAGGTAGCATACCAACAACCGAGCTCGAGAAACACTTAGTGGGAATTTTTGTCGATGGCCTCTATTCAGATTCTCTGAAAATGCACATGTTAAGAAAAGATCCTCAGTCAATTACACTGGCCATCCAGATAGCAGTTAATGAGGAAAATGTCAAAAAAAGATTTCAGCAGAGGATTGGAAGATTGCCATTGCTAAACCATGAATGCCAGCATCCTCAACCTGAACCATTCTACCAACGTACGCAAAATGAACCGCTATTTCAGCATCAACAAAATGAACCATCGCCTCATCAACCTATGGAAGTAGACCATGCTAGACCTCGTTGGAATCGAAATCAAGAATATCACAGAAGATCAAATAACACACACAGAGAACTAAGACACTCCTTACCACAACCAAATGAAAGAGAGCATAAGATACACCATATAGAACCCTTGATGCAACCACCAACCTGCTACAACTGTGGATCCGTGGGTCATGGTTCAATGACATGTAGAAAACCCCAGTACCAATCTATGAGTTCGAGAAACCACTACCTACCCCAAAACAATTACAACGGTGAATATCAACGCCAAGTCCACTATCCAGAAAACTACCCAAGAAGACCCCAACAAAATAGAAACAACTTTTCCCAAGCAACAAGAAGGTCGGGAAACGGGACGGCTCCACATTAGCAGAGATCGGATGTGACGGCCGAAAAAAGAGATCTCTAAATGAAAAAATGAAAGACAGAAACGAACAAGCAAATCTCAACATTTGTCCAGACCCCAGTTCATGTATAATAGAAATAGGAAAACAACAATTTAGAGCGTTAATAGACACAGGAGCAACTGTAAGTCTTATCCGGGAGAAGCTGTATTATCAAATTCAACACATGGCAAATTTTTCCAGAAGAACAGTACAAATGAAATCAGTAACAGGTCAAGCACTAAAAGCAGTGGGAACGGCTTATTTGACATTTAAAATGGGAAGAGAAATTCTACGCCATAACTTCATTATAACGAGAGGATTATCAAGAAACTTCATAATAGGAAGAGACTTCCTCATCAAAAATAATGTGAGGATATACTTTGATTTAAAACAACTAAAAGTGAACAATACATATGTACCATTTCAGGACGATATCCATATCGCGACCCTGGTTCGAACTACGGCACCGGTTACTCTGAAACCGAATTCAGTAACTCTAACCAGAGCTAAAATAAAAAGATCTCCATACTTTGACATAGGACAGGCTGTATACATATCACAAATTGAAAATGAAAGAAATAGAGGAGATCCACACATAGAAGTACAAGATGGCATCGTGGAAATAAATATACGAAGAGATTTTCCAATAATGGTACTAAATACGTCAGGTACAACCACCACTATTCCCAGAGGTACAGTAATAGCAAAGATCCAGACGGAAAGGAAAGATGTATTGACCAAACTATTCAAGGCCAAGAGCGTCTATCCAAAATTCCAGATAAACAAATTAAGATCTTCATCCCATCCCCATCCTTACAAAACTCTAGATCCTATAGAGTCAACAAGAAGAAACATTCCAAATACAAGAGAGTCGAAAGAAAAAATGTCTCTGGACCGAAGGAGCACAAATAACAGAAAGAAATATGTAAAACCTGACTCGCTATTCGCTGACGATTTGGATAGAGAAATCATACAAGGAAGGTATGAAAGAAAAAATAAGTACCATACTTCATGGAACAGAGAGAATATTGTGGGAACAGTTACATCTTATGCATACCCAAGAAACCGGACATATTCAAAGAATCACCAGTTCTATGATAAATTGCCAAGAGACTCGAAGAGTAGGTACACCGACGAACAGACACAAAAAAGAGAATACCGCTTTTGTCCACCAGAAAGGATAATGACGAAAAAATTTCATTCAGATAGAACGAAAGAATTGCTAGCAACATTACAGACAACAGATGAACTAAAACCCAGACTTGAAAAATTCATAACGAAACATCAAGATGTATTTGCGTTATCTGACATAGAGTTAGAAAGGACTACGACCGTTACCATGGAAATAGAAACTACAACTGAAGAACCCATAACCCTAAAACCGTACCACACACCCCACTAAAGAATCGAGGGATAGTGGAGAAAGCCATTGGCGACATGCTAGCAGCTGGGATAATTGAACGATCCAGATCATCATGGTCTTCACCCATTGTGATAGTAACAAAGAAAGACGGTAGCTCTCGCTTTTGCTGTGACTACAGAGCGTTAAATAAAATCACCAAAACGATATCCTACCCTCTACCTAGAATTGATGATATTTTGGCCACCTTGGGTAACTCAGACTGGTATACCTCACTAGATGCACGCTCCGGATTCTGGACAATACCATTGTCTGAAGATGCAAAGAAGAAATCTACTTTCTGTACACACATGGGATCATATAGTTGGAATGTATTACCTTTTGGACTGAAAAATAGCCCGGCTACTTACGTAAGTTTAATGGATGAAGTGTTGCAAGGACTGAACTCATTTGCATCAGCATATATAGATGATGTCTTGATCCACACAAAGGGACAATGGAAGAACACCTGAAACATGTCGAGACTGTTTTCGACAGAATGAGATTGCACAAAGTAAAGTTGAAACTCAGCAAATGCCGTTTCCTACAGAAGGAAATAAAATATTTGGGCTTTATTGTCAACTCCAACGGAATCAGACCGGACAGTGAAAAGATTGAAGCTATCCAAAAGATCCCTCCACCTACCACAGTACGTCAATTAAGAGGATTCTTTGGGTGTTGTGCGTATTATCGAAAGCACATTATCAATTTTTCTAAAGTGGCTGAACCATTACTGAAACTAACCAGGAAGTATGCCAAATTCCGCTGGACTGAAGATTGCCAAAAAGCATTTGAGTACCTGAAGACAGCCTTAACCACCGTACCTTTTCTAGCCCATCCAGACTTGAACAAGCCCATGATTATATACACGGACGCATCAAACACAGCAGTAGGCGCGTGCCTTGTACAAGACAGATCACCAGACGAACCGCAAGTGATAAAAAATGTTCCAAACGAAAAACCGATAGCCTTCCTTTCCCACACATTAAGCCGAACACAGAGGAGATGGACTACGACAGAGAAGGAAGCCTATGCAATCCATTACGCCCTCCAGAAATTCGATTTTTATATCCGTGGAACCCAGGTTATCATCAGAACAGATCACCAACCACTTGTAAGCTGGCTAACTAAGACTGCAGAGCAACCCAAGAAACTCCAGACCTGGGCGATAAATCTCCAAAGTTACAATACAACCATTGAGTATATTCCTGGAAAATTGAATACGTGTGCTGATCTTTTGTCCCGAATTCCATATTCTGACACCAATGAACCAGACTCCCCCACTCCTTGAATCTACATCGGACATCGACGATAACACAAAGGAAATTCATGCCATAGACTCTAAAAACTCAAGACAAAACGATGAAGAGGTGACAACACAAGAACCTGAACTACAACATGGAACCACATTTGATTTACCATCAGACAACCAAGGAACAGAAACGTTTGAACAGAATATCGACTTTAAGAAAGAACAATTGAAAGATGATGAAACATTAGTTAAGATCATTACACAGGTTCGTACAAATCCAAAAGAGAAGAAAGACTACATCATCCTTTCGGAAGATAATATCTTGTATCATATTGGCTCTAGAGACAATGGTACTCTACAAAAATGTATACCCAAATCGCTAGTTCCAAAAGTATTACAACAGTTTCATGACGAAAACGGGCATTTTGGAAGAGACAAGACTCTAGATGTGATCCTAAAACGTTATTACTGGCCCACGATGATTAAAGATATCATAGAGTATGTTGGGACATGTAGGGTTTGCAAGCTAAGAAATATGAGAACTATTCGAGCCCCTATCCAAGAAATGTCTTATCCGCACTACCCAATGGAATTTATTAGCACAACAAAAGCTCATGTGTCCCAGATGCGTCTTGACGACCACAGACCACTCACTGTCACGAAAAAACAAGCTGATAGACCCACGAGATTGTCTACCCTAGCGCAACCTCCCTCATCTTCCACTGATGATGAATTACCCAAATCAGATTCCTCCTCCCATGACTCCGATATCCCTTCACAAAATTTGGATACGTTCGTCAAACGTATTAGAGATAACAGAGATTCATCTTCTAGTGAAAACAATATCCCTCTGCAGGAGCTAAGACAACGCCTTATTCAACGTCAAGAGAGAGGTCATGCGTCTTCCAGTAAAGAGAATTTACCTTTGCGAGAATTACGACAACGTCCTATACAACAGAAAGAGAGTTTTCCAGACGTTACAAAATTTCGCAATCCTGAACCCACCGATCGACATGATTATCAATCATCTCAAATGGCTCCATTGTATGATGAAGAAACACCAGATAATCTTTACCCAGACACAGATTCGATGACCAGTGCATCTAACTCTACTTTGTGCGGTATGGACGAATCAAGAAGGACACCTGATAAACGGAAATACGAGCCTTCCTCTTCAGATTCCACCCCTCTAGCCAAACTACCGAGATTGCCGCAAGAGCACATTTTTATTAAACCTACGAAGCAAAGACGTCGTACAAATCCCCAACGCTTCTCACACGATGTCGACATGGTAAACGACGATACTTCACTCCCTACCCCTACGGTTAATAATTTACCAAATGTTTCACCTCGCATGGATAAATGCATGCTTTTGTCCCAAATGATGTCGTTATTAGCTAACAAGCTGTGACTGGAATTTCGAGGAAATGTTTCCACACTTCCTGCTCGTTGGACTTTACATAAACCTTTGCGTTGCTACGGAAACCTTATTACTTCGTGATTCAACTATATACGAGTTTGCACAATAAGTATCTGACTCTTCGTCGTCAAGAAAAATCAAAATCACGATTTGTATAAAATGACATTTCTGAATTGATGAAGCCAAATTCGGTAGTACCTCTATTGACTTACCACAAATCCCTCGTCTGGATTTATATCAAGTGAGGATGTCCATTAGCGACCTTCACGTCTTCTCTTTACTCCACCAGACGCCAGAGAGCAAACCGCCCGTTCATTGGGATGCCCTAGCGTTTCTATTCCGGACTACAACCGAGTTTTCTATGCTAGATTCTCAGTACAAACACTATTGAGTCACCAACAGATTATATGACACGTTGTGAATAAGTCGTACCGGTTTTAATAGTACTTATTCCGCGGTACAAAATACATGTAAACAGATCAAACCCATAGTGTCTTGAACATTAGTATTCACACCTTAACGACTATACGTGACTTTACAGCGGGGTTGGATCGCTATTATCACATGACACGATTGAAT
>JAMPIV010013614.1:0-90000 GCA_024509875.1 Oreohelix idahoensis
GCGGGGGGATACTACGAATTTGGGATAGGGAATTTTGACAACGAATATAGGCATATGAAGGGTGATGGGTGCGCGGATAGGATGTTAAGGTCGGATGGGGCAGGTAGGATCGGAGGCAGTTCTATAATAATACGGAGCGTGACTGAGGATTCGAGGGCTGAGGGGGGGGAGGGTGGGTGGCTGGGGACTTGGACTGGGGAGGTAATTATGGGATTGGGGGCGAGGGTGGGACGGGGGGGTGATGGGGAGGGGACGGGAGGGAGAATAGGATGTCAGTGGGGTGTGTTGGAGGTCTAGGGGAGTGGGATGGGCCGATGGAGGGAGGGGCGGAGGGGGACGATGGCGGGAAGTGATGCTTGGGGGGGGGTGCGAGGGGTATGGAATGGAGGCGCAGAGGCGATGGAGGAGGGGATACTAAGACAAGCGACTGGGGAAGGGGCATAGGGTCGTAATCTTGGACGATATGGAAGTCTGGAATGGAAGGGGGGAGGATAGTGGCTCTGGTTGCGGGGGGAACACTGGCTCCTGCGTGATGATCGAAGGGTGTAAAGGCACTGTGGATTTGGCAGGAGGGGGGCGCTGGGGGCAGGGGGGGGGTGGAGCGTGTGTTGGCCGTAGGTGTGGTAGATGATTGGGTGGCAGCTGGTGGGTGAGGGGGAGAGATAGTGGAGGCAGAGTGGGACAATCCCAGCGGGCGTGTGGGGGATATAGAGGGGAACCTGGGCTACTGGAAAGGGGGGAGCCTAATTGGCACATTCACCACCGTTGGGTGAGAGAGTGGGAAGCGTGGTGAGCGTGGCTTGAAAGCGGAGATCGGTTAGTGACACTGGACCAGTCCGGGATTACTGAGGATGGGGCGGGGGCGTGAAGATATAGGAGGAGAATATTACCTCAGCATGAAATCATCAATGGATGACGTGAATGGGGGCGGGTGGCGGGCGTGGCATGTAGTTTATTTAGAACTTCCAGTACGTTAGGATATGAGTCATACCACGCCTTCGAATATAATGTAAGTTCAGTCTTTTATTTTCTTTCAGTCATTCATCAGTAACACAATCTAAGTCATTATGTCCGGCGTAATCAACCTTGGACTCATGCAAAAGACTATGAAGAAGAAGAAAAGTCTATTAATCTGGCAATAGCAACAAAACCCCCTAACAGGCGTGATATAACCACAGCAGTTTAAAACATGGTCAAATTCAAGGTATAAAAATAAAATTTTTTCAACTTACATCCAACTAGTTGGGAAATCTGGACTTCTTGCTCGTTAGTATAGTCACGACAACTTTGATAAAATGATGCCTCGAACACGAGTCTGGGGCATTATTTCTATTTAGAATCTTTCTGTGACTTGTGAGGCGTCTTGTATTGGGTACCCGGTTGTCGGAGTGGTAAGGGCCCGGTAGGTTGGTGAGGACGCGAGGGTTGGCGGGAAAATGCATCCAGCAACGTTAAGAAGGGTGCTGAGGGGGCATCGAGTGTACTGTCACTGCTGAGTGATATTCGGTTGGTGTAGCTGGGCGAAAAAACATGTCGACGGGATACGGCGGTGTACGGGCAAGAGCTTAGTACCGATTGGCTCAGGCGGGGCTTTTGTTACGAGACCCGTGCGGAGTTCCTTCAGAGTTTCACCCACTTCCCGCTCACTTCTCCGGTCGCGCTCGGTCAGCGGGCCGTTATTAATAATGTTTAAGTATTTCTATGATGTTTCAGAAGATGCTCCAATACGTTTTTGTCCGGTCTTGTAAGTTCAGAATCCTTACTCATATTCTTTCTTGGCTTTGTCAGGGCCTGACTGGGTTTTAGAATGCGGTAGTCGTATAAATTGAAAGTGCCTACGTTATATCGTAGTTTTTCCTGTACACTCCGTCCCCCTTCAGTTCTGATCGGCTTCCAGTCAGAACGTAATGTATATTTTCCTGCTCTCATTTGATCCCCCAATCCACGAGCAAGAATGATGTGGGTCGGAACGTTATTTATTCCTTCAATCCTTGTTTGTTTTTTAAATATCAATTTTACAATTTGACACATGGGACCCTCATCTCCATATATGGCTTAGCTCCTTCCGTTTAATCTTAGGTTAACCTTTTCTAATCTCAGATGTGTGTAACCTAATCCCTGCAAGATAGTGTCTTTGCTATGTGGATCTTACAAGACGGTTTATCTGTATTCAATTTCCCAGACCATTCCCTAGACTGGAGGATTATGCAGTCGCCTCTCCCCTGTTTATTAGAAGATGGGTAATTATGAACTGTTTCGCTGATGCAGACACACCCAGCCTTGGCTTTAATTTGTATTTCTCCGTCAAAGGTCTGAAGAGTTTTGCGATTACTGATGTAATGAACAACTGCCACCAGATGGACATTTACTTATCTGGCGGAAATGACATTACGTTAGAAAGTCAACAAATACTTTCACCTTTACCGTATCTATGACCCGGTCATCTTTCTGTATGAGTTCAAAAGCTCTCTGGGCGATTTACAATTTTTTATTATGCGGGGCAGGTCCTTTTAGCCTTGTGAAACAATAACAACCGATCGCATTTATGGGAAAAAAAGGTAACCAAATATAAGGAAGTGGGCGTGGGGGCGGCACGGACCCAACAGACGTCTTTTATACTTTGGATTATGCGACCCCTGATATAAACAGGTACCGATCTCTTGTGTTTGATGTTTGAACGAGACGCGGACGCGCCTCGCCAAAAACTTCCTATATTCAACACCACAAAAACGGGTCGGTTTTTTGCGTAACTGATCGTTCGCGACCTTTATCGTATAGTATCACTGAGGATGGTTTTGCCCTAGATCACTAGATGACGGAGGAATATAAAGGATGTATTTTTTTAAATTTACTTGGATTTTCAGGATTAGTCACGCTCGCGCCGGCGCTTATCACAGTGCAGTACCCCAAGGAAGATTTAAGAGAACCATGCAGCATTAGCTGCTTTGGTTATGAACAGGTAATGCTGTAAGACATTTTTAAATACATCACAGTTCACTTTAACATCTGAAAAGAGTTGTTCTTACATTTTACCCACTGAAAGAGTTTTATTAACATGTTTACCGCTGAAAGAGATTTTTCACTTTTACCACTTGGGAAAGTGTTTTTACATTTGACAACTGAACGAGTTTTTTTTACATCCCATCACACTGAGAAGAGTTTTTTTTTTTTACAATTTACCAGCTGAAAGAGTTTTTTACATGTTACCACTGAATAGAGATTTTACACCTTTAACAATTGAAAAGAAGTTTTTGGCATTTTACAACTGAACGAGTTTTTTTACCATTCCTCACCACTGAAAGAGTTTTTTTTAAACCTTTTACCACTGAAACGAGTTTTACCACTATACCACTGAAAGAGTTTTTACATTTTATCACTCAAAGGAATTTTTCCAACTGGTATATGCAGACATGAATTATATCAAGATAGATATTTGGGAAAGCCCAAAATTTTTCTTAGGAAGGGGTTTGTGTATGGAAAAAAACAAAAAAGATGATAGTCTGGACATTTTCATTTTTCTAATAACTATCCAGCATTTCTTCATCATACAGACGCAATCAAATGTACGGCAACCGCTCGTAAAAAAGTTTAACGACGAACGGTGTCACTAGCAAATTTTCTGAAAGAGAACAAACTCTTACCATTCTTATAGCCGCATCGTGCGCCCAGTGTATCTTAAATTAGCGTGATTACCCATATTAACATGGGTTTGCCTACAGCCTGGTATGTCTCCTAAATAAATTCCCATTTTTCCATTTACGTTATCGCATTTAAAACACAGAAACAAAACACATTTGTTGATGAGGAAAATGTGTGTATATACATTTGTTAGCGTGAGGTTTTATTTTGGCTCTACAGAAATAGAATTTCTGCAGAAACAATTGGGGATGACGTCCCAGTGTATGAGTAGGACTACTGGTTAAATCCACAAATTAGTTTTAAGGCTGTGAAATGACTCATGATCTCGAAACAACTAGTAGAGAAGGAGACCGACATAATGTTGCCACCTCCGTATGTGTAAACTAAACTGTGATAATTATTTTAAAAAAAAGGAAACAGGATTTTTACTTAAACGATGATTATAAATAGAACACAAAGTCGTTCAAATCCAATTTTCCTTATTTATTTATTTAGTATATTACCACTATCTACTCTTGCGCTGATGTTGTGAATGTTGGAAAAAATGGAATGTAATTGAATTTGTAAGTTTTACATTATGATTCTACAAATATTTATATTTTATTTAGATATGTAAATATTATTAAACAAGTTTTCCAATTATAGGAACAAAAAAATTTATCAGCTGTGCTGTTATTCAATTTATTAGTTAATGGGTATCAGCTGTACTGTTAATTAAGGTTTTATAACACTTTTCAGCTATGCTGTTATTTTTGGGTATCTTGCTATGCTACGTAATTCACGTTTTCTCAATCACTGATCGTTGATGTATTGCTCACAATGCCGACAGAGTAATGGTACTAATGTGTACTCATCTCTTAGAAGTGCTGTCCTTCTTGGTTTGGTTGACACAAAACACCAGCTGGTGATCGTTTCTTTAGCCCACCCAAGACTGAGGGGGACTAAAGATGTAGAGTCTTGACAAACCTCTATGCTCCTGCGGAGTTTCCAGGCAGCTGGATTGATGACCCACGATCTCAGTTTTTTTGACACGTATAAAACCCTCTAAGATTCAAACCGGCCAGATTTGACTCGACTTTAGCAAAGCAAGCTGCAAGTCATTGCACTCCAGGTAAGCTATAAATCAAGGTGACAAGCTTTTCCTCTTCAGTCGGTCGGTATTCTGGCGTCGCGTCTTGGTGATGTGTGATTATGCATAAATCCGCCGATTATTAGGTAGGTGAATTCTTAAGCAAGCTTTGGTTGGTTCCTGGCGGAGCAAATGATTGGTTTCCTCCGAGTTTAGTCTTTTGCTCAGTACTCCCCCCCCCCCCCCCCCCCCCCCCCCCCCCGCCCCCCCCCCCCCCTAATTTTATTCAGTTTTCATCCGCCATTCTTGCGTGAACAAGATGGCCGTTAATTTATTCTGTCTCAGAGGGTACTGGTGAACGTTGCTCGTTGATTGGTTGAAGCAAATCTGTATCTCGACATAGTGATTAACAAAGTAGTGGGTTACAATCGTTTCACGACAAAACATAATATCGGTCTTAATTCCCCGAATGAAACAAAAGTAGACACTACTTCTCACTAGGACCAATGGCAATGAAAATTGCCTACGTTGCGACCAAAAGGCCTTCGTCGGGGACAAACGGATGAAAACAGGAGGTAGAGAATGAGAGAAACACGTGAAATATGTGAAACATTTATTGTTATGATGATACAACCCGTAGAGAGACATGGTCCACAACAAGACGACGTGTAAAGACCTCAAACCCAGCCCCTCCAGACCCCAGGGGAACAGTCTCAATTACCACAGCTTGACCATGCCTGCCGACTTGGAGAAGACCGGCGCCGATGCCAAAAACGCGAAACCAAGAGCCAGGGATCCAGACCTCCAGGACGGCCCAGAGTTCGATGGGAGGACAACATTTGACAATTTCTGTAGGACCGAGGACTAGATTGGAACCAGGCCAAAAGAAAAATAGTTAAAAGGATTGGCGCTCTCTCTGGCAAATCTCTACAGCCCAAGGTAGGAGATGAACGACTAAGTAAGTATGGAAGTAATGGGTGATATCGCTGGCAACGTGTATACGCAAGATGGTTGAACATCCGGACGGGAGGGACGACAAGCGGCGCTCGAGAATTTACAGTACGAACTAAGTACGAAAAGGAAACGAGCACAAAGAGGGAACTGAGTTCGGATGAAAGTTGTGGATTGGTGGAGCGCTAGCGTGGAGATAGGTGAGTACCAAAGTAAAGAAATGATGACAGAATCTAGAAATAATACATACGTGTGGAAGGTAGCCTCGACAAAACAGAGCTGGGGGTTCAAACCTCTTGCTTAAGTTTGACCCCATAAGTACTCGTATATATTGGAAAATGTTGTTAAGTCTTAATACCACAATGAGTTTATTTTATATCGCATAAAGTGCAGACATTAGGACAACTATTACCAAATGGGCTTGTACATTGAGCTTTGAGGGAATAATGTACCGTATTGTGGCGCACAATTCGGCTAGAAGAATGGTACGAGTTTGTTCTTTCAGAGAAATTTGCTAGTGACACGATTGGTCGTTTAAACTTTTACGAGCGTTTTGCGTACTTTGATTTGCGTCTGTATTTGATGCAGAATGCAGAGGATAGTAATCGAAAAGGGAAATGACAGACTATCATCTTTTCCAGGACAACCTGCCTAAGGAAAATTCGTCCAGTTTTTCGGCCAATCCACCAACCAAGAACTACTAACTCGAGACAACAAGAAGACATGTGCATTACAATACCAGTGGATAGACGCTGGATTTGGGTTGACTACATCCTCAGAAGAGATCCTGACACCAACACCAGAACTGCCATGCTATGGACTCCAGGAAGAAAGCGAAAGAGAGGCCGATGAAAAACTACCTGGCGGAGAACTGTAGAAGCAGAGATATCAAAGCATGAACCAGAGATGGGGGCACCACATGTCAAATGGCTTCCTGGCCGAGCAAAGTAGAAGAATCAGTTTCTTTGTTGCTGCCCTACAAGACGCCACAAAGCGTGATGGTCACTGATTGCTTTGTCATCAGCGGCCAAGGACCAAAGAAGATTTTTTTTTTTTTTTAACTTGACTTCCTAAGTGACTGATAAAGATAAACTATCTCGCCTTTTGTCAACATAACAAACAGAAATGATGTGTCACTTACTTTTGTAAACTTTTAACACCAAACATTTGAGTCTAATGCATTAAGAATGAGTTCTTTCAGAAAAAAGTTGCAGACGACGTTTGTTTTTGCTTTAACTTCTTAAGTCATGGATGTCAAGAAGAGATTTCCTTCTTTTTTCAAGTTCACAAACAAGAAACTTGTTTCCACAGAACAACGAACTAGGACTTCTAAGATCAAAGTACCGAGTCTAAACGTCTTGTTTAATTCTATCATTCAATGGTTTGTGAGTGACCCATATTTCTCTTCTTTCCTTTCACTTCTTATATTTATTCTATTTTCCTGTTTTTTATGTTCTGACTTTTAAATTACCCTTAAATTTTTGCATTTTATTATATTTAAAAAACGAAGGTGTGTCTTGTGATGGTACTGGCATTCTCATCGTGTAAAAATAATTGCTACTGAAACAACGCTTGCAAGAGAACCAAGGAAGCTTTTGTGTAGGATTCGTGGACGCGGATTTCCCGCTTCAGTGGTTGTTGCATGCTCTTATTAACATGAGGGAGGGGAGGGGCGGGAGATGGGGGAGAGGATCAAGGTGACAAGCGGGGGGTGAAATAATGCCGATGACATCGATTTTGGTCATAAGTCATTAGTGAGAAATTCGTAATAAAATAGTTCAGACGTAATTTTCTTTGTTTCAGGAAAATATGTTTGGTTTTCTTTTATATTCAGCCCAGGGTTTTACAGTTTTCTTTAGACGGCTTCCGACATTCGACCAAGGGTGAACTGTGGGTAGTCTACTTTAGAAAAACACTTTAGCTTGTTGTAACGAGATGAACGAGAACCTTGACAAAATCATATGACTGTCTGCGGGTGTGAGTGTTCTGGTGTATTTTGAATAAAGAGAAGAAGCCCTAAGGGCGGTGAGCGTTATTATGTTTTACAAATACACAGATGACATAGCACTATTAGCACTAACAAACCTATGACATCACCTCGTAGTTCGCACACTCACATCTTACAACAGATGATCCAGCGGCATATTTTCACACACTCACATCAAACACAGATGACCATGAGGACAATAAAGCACACTCAGGTAATACACAGATGACCATAGCAATATTCGCACACGCAAAAGCTACACAGATTGACATAGCAATATTCGCACATACTCACATCAACACACGCAAGAACCAGTTAAGCATCCAGACTTTTGTGAACGATTAAGGGTGACGGGTTGTTTGACTAATAATTTGACATCACACGCATACACTTCCTAGCCAACAGTTAGTCTTGGGCATCTCATTCAGGACCCAATATGCAAGCAATAAGAATGCATCAGCGACCCATAGCTGGGGACTAAACATTGCGTCAGGGTCAAGAAAACACAGAGTCAATGACCATCCTGACACCTACTCACCACGACACTGCCATGCGATGGATGGTAGCCCTGGTAATAGGCTGCATCACTGCCAGTCTGAGGCATGAGAGAGTATGGGATCGAAGAGGGACCAGGCAAACCAAGGTCCCAGAAAATGCCGTGCTGATAGTCGTAATATTTGTTCGGCCACGAACAGTTGCAGATATCGCAGCTCTCGCGTGACAACACGACACAACACGTACGTTGGCGTATGGTCAACGATGCCTTTTTCAGTTAGCAGCCTGGAACGACCAAAGGACCAGCAGAACACAGCGTAACTTTCATAACATGATGCCGGACCTAAAATCTAATTCCTGCTTTCCGTCAATGCTGTCCGCCGGTGGATAATTTCCAAACTAATTATATCTGCAACTAGTTTTAAAAATCGCCATGAGAAGTTGAGGGAACTAGCGGTAAGACTTGGAGTACAATGATGGGGTTCCCCGAAAGTAAAAATCGAAAAAAGGTTGATTCGTCTTACGAGGACAAAAGACATAGAAAGTGGAGTCTACGTTACGGCCACAAGGCCTTCGTCAAAGAAAGAAAGAAAGTGTAAGGCTCGTATATGAGTTTCCATAAGAACTCTAAATGAAATATAAAAATAAATATTAAATATATAATATATATACCCTATATATATATATAAAAAATATATAAAAAATATATATATATATATATATATATATATATATGATAGAGTGCGCGACGCAAAGATGGAACAAACACATGTTGTTGGATTCTCGTGATCTATCTTCATCATTTAACCAACAGGACGAAGGGCGACCTCTGAAGCAGTAGAGTATCGGGCAATATTGGGATCAACCCTCCCTAGCCTCCATAGGTAGGGCTGTTTAAGGCTAGCTGTATTATACTCATTATAATTCCATCTGCAGTGATGGTCAACAATTGAAACTATAAATTCAGAGACATCTAAACTGAAGGTAAAAACAAATGTGTCAAAACCTTTCGCTCAAGGATTACTCTGACAGCCAGATGCTCAATTGAAGAATGGTGAAACATCAAATCCTAGAGATCGCTCACTAGGTTTTACGAAATCATAGTACTAGTGCTTAAATATTGAGAAAAACCATGCGTGTAAACTGGCAAACTGTCGTTCCACGCACCTGACACCTTCGCATTATTACACACATATCCACTGCTCAGATTACTGATGAGCCCCCAAAGAATTAACTGATCTTGTTGGCACCCGAGGCTCGGTAATCTCACCAATGTAACCACTGACCTGCTACACGGAAAATTCCTGCGTGACACCCGCAAAAATAAAATGAATGCTTTTTCTGCAAGCTACATCCTTCTGAGGGCCTGCCATAACTGGTATGTCACTACGGTCTATTATTGATGCGACGTTATACACTCACGACTTCATAATCTATCACCAAGATGTACCCACGTGCTTTCAAGAGGATGATTAATCGTCCGACAGTCATAATCCGAAACATTACCTGAACATAATACTCGGTAAATATGCATTACAATCAGACCATTAAAACCCTTTGGTACATTAGAACTATTCATCATTGATAAGACAATCGACTGTGAGTACATCCCAAGGTTGATTCGACTTCAAATATTCAGGGCTGCGCTCGTGAAGGCTACTGTTTGTGAGTGAACGGTCTGTTACGTTTCCATAGTAAAACCAAGCCGTATCTTGTCTTTTGTGCTGGCGGTCGTATCTGATGACTTACGTGATCAAGAAGTTGGAATTCTCTCAAACGAAAACGCATTAATTACCGAAACAACCACTGCAAATAGCACCATAAGATGGTCGCGAAGTCTTCCGACATGGATTCAGCCGCAATGAGTCGCCTGCCCTTCGGAAGGAGGCAAACAGGATCGTTTAAGTACAGAAAATGAGAACTCCCATGGACCCAAAAACGTTAGGCGTATCAGACATTACAAGGGCATAGGAATGACTAGAAACGACAATTCCATAACTAGGACTATAACACGTGGCTGCCATTCTTGCGAGAACAGCATTGCATTACAGCCACCGCTATCAGCAACCCCAGATAATGTCTCTGCTGAGTGGTTGTACATTCTATAGTTACACCTTTACATTATATAATACTAACGTTAAATATTATAGAAAATAATGGATTAAGCAAAGCTATTTAAAGCAGTACAGAATAAACCAATAGGCAGATTTTACACTGTATAAAGGCTACGAAACTTAAGCAAAGCTAAATCCACCAATTAGCTCTATAGCCGATCTTACTAATACTTACCACCACATTATCAGGTCTATCATTACTGAAGAAGTACAGGACTTTATTCTACAGTAAGCTGTAAAAACATATTAATAAAAATTGCAGTACTCACCTACACTAATAATATCCACTTCACACTATTTCGGCATACAGGCACCGTAGCTAATAAAAAATATGAAAAATCTAATATCGCGCCACAATTAATAATATTATTCAAACCGACAGTGTTAGTCGGATTTACATAAGATCATTGAAAAAAAGGTTGCCCCTTATATCTAACCCCAAATCATATATGGAAATACTTAACCATTAATTTCTCTTGTTACGACAAATGTAATTAGCCACCGAATAATATCAGTTCTAGTATAACGGGCTCCACGTGTGTTTATATTTCCGGAAAATGGACCATCTGCTCCAGCCCACGCCATGTTCTGAATATAATTTTGAATCTGAAACCAATCGCACGCGAAATAAATACCACGACATTTCAGAATATTTATGTATATTAATACCTTATTAACTAATAACCTAGGGCACAAAAGATGGTGATTTCTATATCCCCCTTATCCTAGCACTATAAAGACTTTAGAATCTTGGAGAAACGCCAAATATATAACTACTCACATATTTTAAGGCAATGTTCTTGGCTTGAACTAGACCTTCAGGTTTTTTCTAAAATTAGCGTGTTGCTCTATCCGGACGATCAGCGGAATCTGATGAATGATGTAAGAATTTTAAAACTGTCGCGATAGCCTGGGGCGCTGCTCTTTCTTCTGATTGGCTTCTATCCCGTAAGCCGATTATGACTAAAAGTCTCTATTCTTTAGGATCCTGACTGAGTAACACTCTAAGATGGCTTTGCCAAATCGTCCTATGTTGTAGTTAAAAAAAGAAAAGGTTAGAAGAATACGACAGACAAAATGGCGATGACAAGATAGGGCAGCTTGTCATCATATTGCCCTAGGTGGCATGGATTTTTTTTGGTCCCTCACTAATGCTACTTAAACTAGGCGGCCCGGCCTTCTGGTCGTTAAGCTCATTCTCAGAAACTTCTTTTCTTCTGCAAGTCCCTCTTGAAGAAGATGCGAATAAGCGGGGGGGGAAAAATAACACAACTATTATGTAACTGTCAGGAAGATTTTGGGGGGTTTTACCTTTTATTGGCCCCCATCACTCAACAATTCACTACACACCATCTCCTCACTATCTCACCCTCACATGTGTTTGAGCGCACACAACATACACATTTTTATGCTATATTTATTCGATTTATACTAAAGGGGATATTTAATGACTATATATTTATTTTTATTTATATTATATATATTTATATATTATACGAGGGGCGTTCACAAAGTAATGGGTCCCCAACCACCATCGGTTTTTTTTTCAGGAACTGTTTATTCAAAAGCAAGTATTGTATAATATCACAAATTTACATGGATATGTCTTGTAAACATCGGTATTATTCAACATAATCCCCATCAACTTGTACGGTTTTATGCTAGCGCGAAACAAGTGCATGTATTCCTAGCCCGTACCAAATTTTGTCTTGATCACGTAGCCATTTCTTCGCTGCATGAATCACTCCTTCATCATCTTCAAACCTTGTCCCACGGAGTGCATCTTTAAGAGGACCAAATAGATGAAAATCAGAGGGTGCCAAATCGGGACTATAGGGTGGATGGGGTAGTACAGTCCAACCCAATTTGGTGATTGCTTCCCGTGTTGCCAGACTTGTGTGACGTCGCGCATTGTTGTGAAGGAGAAGCAGGTCTGCTGGATTCTTGTGCGGCCGAACTCTGCGAACACGTTGATTGAGTTTTTTCAATGTTCTTAATGTAAGCTTGCGAATTGATTGTCTCTCCTCTTGGCATAAACGTCCACAAGAATCACATCTTCAATGTCCCAAAAGACAGTGATCATGACCTTTCCAGCTGAAGGGGGGGAATTGTCTTGAATTTCTTTCTTCGTGTTGACTGCGGATGATGCCACTCCATTGACTGTCTTTTTGTCTCAGGTTCAAAATGATGTGCCCAGGTTTCGTCACCTGTAACGATCTTAGCCAAAAAGTTCTCTCCATCAGCATTGAAACGCCTCCAACTATTCAGAAGAAAAATTGCTTTCCTTTGCAAATCGGTGGTCATTTGTGAGACTTCGAGGAACCCATCTTGCGTAAACCTTAGAAAATCCGAAGAGTTTTTATAACTGCATTTGCAACTGTACTTTCAATGCTGACTGACAGCTGTAAGGCCAATTGTTGAGTAGTGATTCGCCTAATCAGTAAGATTAATGCCCCTCAGCGCATTCAAAACATTTCTGCGTTGGTGAGCTGTGGCAGGATCGTCCACAGCGCGGCCGATTCAAGGCAAGCTCCGTATCTTCCACTTCCTGATTCTTTGATTCTCTGAACCCCCTAGCGACTGACTGTTTTACTATTCCTGGTCGACTGCAAACTTCCATACACATCACATAGATGCTTGTGAATGTTCACAACAGTTTCCTTTCTCTGCAACGAGAAATTTCTATCATAATTCGTGCTTATAACGCAATGTTGCTACACACGCTCCATTTTCAACAGTTTAGGCAGCCGTAATATTTGGCCGGTTGCGGTGCAATTTGGTGCACACACTATTGGCACATGCCATTAATTGAAGTGTACAAGAATTTCATAGGCGTCTTTCTTCGATTATTTAGCTGAGAAAAACGATGTGGTGCATTACTTTCTGAACGCCCCTCGTAACTATATGTTTCGTGTAATGCATAAATGTGTGTGTGTGTGTGTGTGTGACAGTGTCGAAGACGATGTGGGGATAAGAATAAGAATTCGTGTGTAATGTTGTTCGTCACTCTCTCTAAGACTCTACCTAATTTCACACACGATGGGTGGGTTTGAAAAAAAAAATTGAAAAAAAAAGTGATTCGTCTTACGAGGATAAAAGACAAAGAAAATAGTCTACGTTACGGCCACAAGGCCTTCGTCAGGAAAAGAAAGAAAGTGAAGGCTAGATAGGAGACATAAGAACTTAAAGAAATATAAAAATAAAAAATAAAAATAAAAATAAAAATAAATATAAATGAAACCTAGGTACTTCCCTGAAGGCGAAGCATGGGCTGAAAAAGGAAGTGACTTCTGACCCCGGATGTACACAATACATACTAAGAAACTAAAAGCTAAAAAACGAAAAAACTGAACAAAAAACTTACCCAAATATAATAAAAGTGGGGACTCGAAATAGAAGAGGACAGAATAAGTAGGAGATAAATGAATATGAAATAAAAAATCAAGACAAATTAGAAAACGTTGTACATCCATATACATATTATGGAGTGGGATGGCATAAAAATAGAAGAATAGGATAAGAGTGGAAAGGGAGTCCAAATAGAGCAAGAGAGGAAAGAGTGACCTCAGACAAAGGTGTGGAAAGTGTTGAGACTGGCTGGTTTTAGACACCCCATGCGGTGGATAAAGACGGTTCTCAAGCTGTTCTCGGCTGGCAGTGTCAGTGGAGCAGGATCGGATCGCAGTGACCTGGATGTCGATGGGGACCCTGGTGGTCAGGACTATTGAAGTGTGTGGCAACTGGTGTGGACTTTTGCTGAGAGATGTCATTTAAGTGCTGGCTGAATCTGTCCCCAAGTCGTTTGCCTGTTTGGCCAATATAGGTTTTGCAGCAACGTTTTACATATATGATCGTATAAATGACATTACGCGATTCACCAACGTGAAGCTACTAGTGATGGTGTACGTATTAGCCTTAGGAAAGGACACCTTCTGGGTTGAGATGACATACTTGCACGTGTTGCATCGTGTCCGACCACAGGGTAGTGTGCCAAAGTGAGTGGCATTCTCCTTTGGGAGACGGCTGTGAACAAGAAGATCCTTCAAGTTCTTGTCGCGTCTATATGCCACCAAAGGTGCTTCAACCGAATTACTTCTTGGGGTCGCAGGCTCTGCTTGGAGGATAGGGGGGGGAGGTGGCGGAAAAGGATCTGTTTGACAGCATGTGCTGTGAGGGTGATGGGTCAAGATTAATTTGACTCTATCTGAAAGTGGATTTATAGTGAGGTTATGAGGGCCTCCTGACGAGAGATGGGGAGCATACGTTGGAGAGCAGAGGTGAGAACATGTTTCCGGATAAAGTCTGCTACGGGAAGAAATCCAACATCTCATTTGCTCGGAAGTGGAAGTCAGTTTTCGTCGTCTTGGCACAAACGGCGGAGGCGGAGGAAGTTGTGAAAAAGGAAAGGGAGTCACGAACAGGCCTGAGGATGAGAAGAGATATACAGGAGGTAGCTGTGGGGCATCTGTCGGCTTTAAGTACTAGTTTAAATACTGACGGTATCTAAGTGCGCCGGAGGGCGTGATAGACAAATAGTAATGTGGTTCAAGGAAGTTGACAGATTACTGTTGGAAGACGAGGGAGGTGAACTTGATGGTGTGGGTGAAATTGGGTTTGGTGTGACAAAGATCTACGATGAAAAGCGAATATAATTTCAGTCTCAGGGGGGGGACATATCTGTGCAGACCCTAATGGCCAATCATCGAATATATCTGCGGTAACAAATACCCGGTGAACATGGAACCTGAGTATTGTTGCATGCCAAAATTCTGACACTGCTCCGCAATGTTGTCCAATGAACGAGGCAGGCATCAGCTAGGACCACTCTTCGTTCCCCAAGGCAACCACTCCCTGAATTTGGTTGGTCTGTAAAAAGCGCTGACCCATTGACATTCCAACAGTAAATTCAGTTGGAAGGCCCAGTTCAGCAAGACGGAAGAAGAGTGACAGTGGATATAGAAGGGCAAGTGCGTGGTCAAGAAAAACGAAGAGCTCGGTGACATCAGAGTGGGGAATAGAGGTATACAGAGAACAGGACATCTAACAAGGAAAAGACGTTAGGAAGCGGTCTGTGAGAGTCGGATAGAGGAGAATAGTTTAAGAGCATGATTGGTGTCTTGACAAAGAAGGGATAAGATTTCTCAAACGATGGGCTGGAAAATGCTATCGAGGAGAGGTCAGAAATGTGTTCAGTAGGACAGGAACAGGCTGAGACAATAGGTATGCAGGGGTTTTCGATCTTTTGAATTTTGGGGAGGCCTATTTGGGGTAGCGGCTATTTCACACACGTTCCGCAGTCACAGAAAAAACTCTTGATGACAGGGGGTCCACACTTTTATTAATGAAACCTATCAGGTAGCTTATGAATCATTACAGAAAAACAATGTTGGTCCACAAGTTTACTTTGTAGGTAATTTCCTATTAAACAACCAAATAAACCAAGCTATTTAAGGTTATTCTCTACGTCAACACCCATATAATGGGGACCCAGCACAGAGGTTGCTGGACTCTCTGAAATACAAATGAAATTAAATAATACTAGGATAGTGGGGACTAATGGAGACAAACATCCATCTAACGTAATAAGGAACTTACATACGATTGTGAAAACTTGCAATGGGGCTATATGCTTGCTTTATATGTACATGTGATGTGTTGTTTTGTGTTGATGTTTAACATGTGTGGAAAATATGCTTGAGTATATGCCTCCTTTAATTGGGCATGTGTGTGTTTGTGTGTGTTCATGCAGGGTTCTGTGTGATGTGATAATTCATACAATTAACATATCTCAGTCAACAATTATGCCATCATACTCCTACCTAAATTCTAATTTTACATCATTTCACGCTGATGAGAAACCTTAATTGACGCACTTTTATCTATGAATGAAAATATTATACACAATCTCACTGGTTAAATAACCCACATTCCAGGCTCACAAGAATGACAATATAATACTATACCTGACACTACAAAACAATGATAATAAATAATGGTAATAATTACACACTTTTGTATACAGCGCATAAGCGACACTAGAATTCCTACCTTATAAATTCACTAGTACTTTACACATTTTTAACACACAGTCTTCACTGTTGAATATCAGCGATGGAGTATATACGTGACATTACATTTAAACCACACATAAATCGCGAGTCAGCTTCTATAAAAATATAGATAGGAAAACGCACAAAGCATTAACTTCTTAAAACTGAAACGTCTAATAATTACTTTATATTAAGTATTATAAATTGATACTTATATGCAAGCATACCTCTATTTCGTTAGTTCTCTTGCACAGACGCAAACTATTGGCAAAAATAAAGCCCTCAAGAACCTCAGTTGGTTTTATCGTACGAGGGCGCGTTTTGCACAAGAAGACCAATCTGGCTACTTCCTCAGCTCTGACCCAAGGCTTCACTGTTTCAGTTTAAATTTACATTCACCCCTGTACCACATGATAGCCCACGTAAAATGTCAGGGAAACCCCACCCATTACCTCTAGAGCAGTCACGGTGTCATATGCTCAGTTTTGGATTGACAATGATAACCACATTTTTGGTATAAGTTTATCTTCCTAGAAGCCCAACAACTTCATTGTTCCCCCAACTGGTGGTTACCTCCAACCCGTATCCGTTGCCTATACTCACACCATCTCTTACGGTTTCGTTGCTCAAGATTTATTTTTCTTCTGGTGTCAGTCAGAGCCGAGATTTCTAACAACCGAGGACTGTTCGCCATTACATCTGCTGCGTTTCACACGTTTTGTCTTACTTCAAGGATGGCAAAGGGTAGTATTTCGATTAAAATCGCCCAATCCCGTGGTGAGAATGCAAACATTGTAGCACAAATATACACCGTTAGACAAGATCGACATCTATTTACTCAGTCAAAAAAGTACTCCTTACTGCCACAACTTACTGACATATTAACTATATATATATATATATATTACTATATATATATATATACTATATTTATTATATATAATATAATATCTATCTATAAATATAGTATATATACTATATAATATATATCATGCAGTTTTTGTAATGAGTCCATACAGTGTGATAAATTCACTCTAATAAGAGAGAGAAACTCTTGAATTTATACATAAAACAAGGTTGTAACATGAATTAAATTGATCTTTTTCAGAGCAAATACAGTTAAATAGGTCTTCATAGGAAAGGGTCTTAAACGTGCAACCTTGTTGTTGTCGTGTTCTACATAAAACCGATCGTTATGTTGGGTCCGTTTGATGTCTTGTTTGTGTCCACTTGCTGGGTTTCACTTAAAAGCTTTGGACTGTTCCTTTTCTTCGGGAGTCGAATTGTTTTGTAGCAGCACGTCCCCTTGCAGCAACTGCCGGTGGTATCTTACTCAGGTTTGCCCTAGTTAAGTGTCATCAAGAACCCCCTTCTGATGTAGGGTGTCTAGCGTCGACTGCTGGCAAAATTGGTAGTACTAAAACTGACAGGAAAAACACATGCCCTTTTTTTAGGTATCGGCTCTCTTGATTTTACAACACGCCTAAGCAGTTAAATATGAACCCATCGAGTCAGGATGGAATTTGCTTTAGGACAGCGGATGATGAAAAATTTATACTTCTTATACATACTTAAATATACACATATAAATTAACTTAAAAATGTTGGTATAATAATTGTATACATCAGGGAGATCTTACCTGTTTAAACATTTATGACGAGAATTATCATACCGAAACGTAAGAGTAAAGAGATGACCAAGAACACACAGAGTTTGGACTCATTTAAACATCGGCGGGCACCAGATCCCAGAAATCAGATTACGCTGACGACACGTCCTCCTATCGACCAAACCAGAAGGACTTGAACAATTAATTCTGTCCACCAAAAAAACACAGCGAGGCCCAAAAATCTATACCTAAACACCAAGAAGACCAAAGTATTGACAACAGACAACCAGTAAAGCACCAAAAACCAAACAGAATTGAAATTGATAACGAAAGAAATGGAAAACTGTGTTAATGAATTCGAATACTTAGGATCAATCATCAACAGCTCTGGCGACTGTGCAGGAGAAATTAAAAGAAGACTTGCAATTGCTTCACATAAACTAATAATGATGAAAAACCTATGGCAAGGCACAAGCAAATAAACAAAGTTACAACTGACCACAGCATGTATATTCCCAGTAGCAACATACGGCTGCGAGACTTGGACACTCAATAAAACAGTTGCAAAAAAGATTACATCATTCGAAATGAAATGCTACAGAAGGATGTTGAGAATACCCTGGACAGAAAAAAAGACCAACAGAGAAGTACTGCACTCACTAAACAATATAGGAACATTGGCTTTTAAATTACCATCACAATTAAGGAAGCTGAAATTTTTTTTTTCAGTCATATTAAAAAGACATAATAGTCTGGAAAAAAATAGTGATGGAAGGCATGGTCCTTGGATAAGGGGAAGGGGGACGACATAGACGACGGTGGGACCCCAGGACGGACATCACAGAGAGTCTTGAACTTTTTTGACTTTGGCTGATGCAGGTCCGACTTGCCCAGAAATCGTGATGCTGGTCAGACAGCAGCTGTAATGGAGACAACGTTCTGTGGGAAAGAATACGTTCACATTTGATGATGATGATACACCATAGAGATGTTATCATGCTATCCACTCCCTGCGCCCTATTGAGCCTTGAGGCTACCTCTGCTATCTCTTCGCATTCCTTGTTGTGTTTATGTAAAGTGGGATGTTATAAATATTTATAGGGGACTTAGTGTACTGACTGAGATCAGCTGTGAAGGTATCTGTATCTAATAAGTGTGGTGTATTACAGATGACCTTACTTGCTACCACATTTATACCTCAGTCAGTAGAAGGTGGGAATTATTCGTGGAATAGACTATGTGATGTGGACTACGTTAAATGTCTAGGGTTATGGAAAAATGATGATGACTGTTGTAAGTCACAACAACAACCGACAGATAAAACAATTTAATTTATTCCACAACACTTTACAACACTGTGACACTCACACACATATAACACTCTATAAGACTATCTTAAATGAGTCAAGTGTTTAAGTTTAAAAATATATGTATTAATTCATTCAATAATGGGTATCCTGATTCAACTACACAGTGAACCAGGAATCACAATCAAATGTAATTACAAGTAGTATTGTACACAGTTTATATATATGAAACTTTGTATTGACCATTAGTTTATTATTATTATTCTATGTGTGGTAATTTGTTGCAGTAGTAATATGAGGGTAATACTGGTTTTTGTTCAAGGCTTGGTTGTTGTTTTTCATTCATGACTTCAAGTGTTTGATTATCGGGGAAAATAGTATTGGGAAAAGTTCACAGTTCCTGTCATTTGAAACCAACTTAATTGTCCCTCTGTGTTTTAACAAATGTCAATTTTTGAGGGGGGGCACATTAATGTTTTGAGCTACTCTGGCCACAGAAGCTTATCTTTCGTGATGGCGGCAGGAAAAGACTCCTCTGCTCGATTGCTTCCTGTGGTTTCTGGAGACACCTCACTGGGTCGCTATCTGGACCAAGGAGTATGCTGTCAGCTCTCTGGATTTCAGCAAAACTCAGACCAGGTGTTGCTTCAATAACTAGGACCACAGTCCCACAATTCATGGAAATAATACACAGATACGTAGACTGGCGATGAATAATGGCACAAATTCCGATCTGCCTCTGTCCGAGACTTTTATTTAGAAAAATATGATCTGGCTCTCAACACACTGTTTCTTAGTAAGTTTATTTTAAAATGTGGCACTGAACTGACGCTCTTAATTGACTATATTGGCGGGTCTAACCAATCGGGCCATGTTTACACAGCTTTTCAAAAAAAAAAGTACCCTTACTACCATCTCCCCTAACAACAAAGAATTAGTATTTGAAGTCGACTAATCGTGTTTAGCCTTACATTTACTTCTATCCAATCAAATAGGATTTAAAATGGTGGCCCATTTCCCGTAAAATAGTGGTTTCAAAACATGCCACTGTGCGATTATTTTTTTTTTGGTGTTGTCTGACACCCTCACTATTTTCTTTTGGCTATAATTTGTTAATTCCTAGACTATTTGCGTAACACTTAACATATTCTTTGTCAGCAAGTCCTAAGGAACCCAAATATATATAAGTTTTAAGGGAGCTAAGTGGCGGCGTTCAAAATATGTATTTTCTTCTAGGATAGTCGTGCTGTTACCACCTCCTCACTTCCAAACTTTTAGGGTGTCTGCTGTACTGTCAGGCTTTCAAACGTAAACCAGTATAATGTCATGTTTCCTAATAAACGTTTTTCAGGTTTTTAAACCTAACTCTCGTAGTTGTAGTGTTTTTTTATCACGGTTGTTACGTGCAGTCTTTGATATCTTACAATATAATACATTTGTATGCTTGTTATGTTCGCAAATATTTTGTAAACAAAATAGATACTTTTTAGTGCTTAAGGAAAAGTCATTATTGAGTTACTTCCCTTGAAAGGAGTGTCGTCACTTTCGATCGAACTCCATGGATGAATCCAGTTTTACTGCGATTTATTCTTTGTTTGGGTAGAAATAGGTTGTTCTTGCTTCAGTGTATCTATGGCCTGAATTTATGTGTATTGTTTGTCTGGGTAGGACGAGTCTGTCTTATATCTGAATATCTTTACATATCTAAGTCGAACTATATGTTCTTTTTGTCGTTAGAAAGGTCAAAGTGCTGTTCGGCGGATGTGTGTCGCTAGAGAGGTGTGATTTGGCTTCGCCCTGATGGGGCTGTGATTTTTTGTGTGTCGGTTTGTCGCCGGAAAAAAGTGATCTCAATATTTACGAGGAAAGTGATAGTCGTCTAGACCTATCGTGTATGCTTTACCCCAGTGTTTATTCTTATTGCCAAGGAATGGCAGAATCATATTTCTGATACCAAGGTAACAAAAGATAGTCCTTATGAACTCTCTTACGAAGCCACCGTTTTTCGATAGGCACGATTTGTACGTCTGAGAGAATATATTTAACTAGATGAAAACGACATTCATTTCTAGCAGCACTATATCTTGTATGATGAAGTCAATTGTATCATGATAGAATCTACGGAGCAATGAGAACATTTAATGAATGACTAACTTTAATACAGATTCATTATCTGTATCCAAACGTGAGTGACAGCTCACGAGAGAAGCCATCTTTGTATCCAAAATATTTTGTGACTTTCAAGAAGAGAAAGGGATGCCCCGTATTATCGCTTGATGAGTCCAGAGATCACTGCTACACATGAGAACCCATTACTAGCGGTTCAATATGATTATATGAAAAATATGTGCTGAACATTATTTTTAAGGAATCTTCGCTAGACGAGGTTAGGTCTAGAAGCCATCTTGAATATTGTTTATAATCTGACGTGCTTTGTCAGTAAACTCAGATGATATATATATATGGGCAATACTGAGTGCTTGTCTACTGACAGTCCATTATGCTATTATTCTACATGAGTGCCCATGTATCATTGCAAGACCATTTATCCACTGTACCATGATGTATTATGCCAACCTGTGATTTGTCACTATCCGTGCTGTCGAGTGTGTACGTCCAATTAAACTGTAAGTTTATCAACGGTCTATTTGAAAAAAAAGTTAGTGTTTCTGGCCTTTCGCGCGGGGAGGGTGGCATTAATTGTATATCGCGAGACGCGTGTTCGTGTTGCATGCGTTCCTGCTTTCAGGTCTCCCTCTCTCTATCCTAAGTTCATCTGTCTTTCCGTTTATGTTAACGTAGTGTATAAAATGAAATTAATGGAAGTATTAATTTAGGTCATTACGCAGTGTGCCTAGCTCAAGGTTTTCTTAGAAATACAGTACACGTTTTATTGTAGAAAGCTTGTAGTGATGCAGTAGGCTTTACTATCAACGTGAAACGTTACAATTTGCAGATGAAGTAGAAAACAAGGGGGATTTTTGTACGCCATTGTGACAGCACTGTATTTTTACCATTTCTCTTTCCTTTTATTGAATTTATGTGTTAGGCTTTACATTTACCTTTTAATTTATATATGTGGATTTAGAATGTTTCACGACACTTGTAAAGAAACCCACACGAAGCAGTCATCAGCTTTTGCAGTGGCGGATTATTGTTACGCACGGATCATTATTATTTTTCGTTTGTATAAACATTTTTCATATGTATGATCATTTTTTTGACTGAAGTGTGTATTATGTTTTCTATGGTCAAAGGGACATAATCCGAGTTATCGAGACTACAATTTTTTAGGAGTTGCCTTCTCTTGTATAGAGACACGTTCGGTCTATAATTTCTTGAACGAAGCGTGACCACATCTCCTTATTTGGTAGTACCAGTCAACTATGGTAGATGTCTGAAACCTTTCTTAACGCTTCTTTTCATGACCATAAAAGGCGCGACTGTGTAAGACTTTTATCTCGAATGTTCTTAGAATCGTCTTATTGTGAACGGCAACTCAGAGATTGTCGTTCTGCGCATGTCAAAAGCTGGGAGTTCGTTCTGTGTGTTCCGCCCAGTTCGGCAGTTGAGAAATGGTTTAAGAAGCGAGCAGACGCAACTGCGTCTTGTGATTTTCTGAGGGAAATACATTGTCTTAGTGAGTTAGTTAGCTAACTAGACTATTTCCCCGTATTATTCACGCCTGCCTGGAGGCATATGTTCATGGTTGATTTTCCGAAATAAGGTAATTCCTCTTGTATCGAACTTTATGCTATCATCTAGAGGTTCGTCATTTTGTCGCCTATTTGCTCGCCTGTGTGATGCAAAATGGAGAGGTACTTTGACTAGGATTAAGTCACCGGTATCTGTATACCTGAACTAGTTAAATATATATGGGTCGCTCTAGACCAACAAGACTATTGTCTGTGTTCCAGGATTCGTTATATCAGAGATCACGTCCAAGTCAGATGGTTAGACTTAGGAACATTATAAAGGTCGAGCTGACCTGTAGCCCATGTATGCTATTCACGTGCAGACAGTGAACGGACTTATTGTATACAACTGATCTGCTAGCATCAGAATGGGAGCATTTATTATTGTTTATGAACATTGAAGATCTGTAGCTGACACTGTTGCAGAAGTTATAGAAATTATTATTATTTATACAGCTTCACGAACTAGAACTCTATGATTTATGAATTTCTGAATCTATTGAACTGTGATGTCTTATGACGCATATATACAACAGCTGTCATTGCTGACTACAGAAATTGTTTTCAATGTGCCATATCATCTTGCTGAACTCGTTAACTATGTTGATGTCATAAGTATCATGACTGTTTTTTGGCGCACCATATCATTTTTGGTGGCCAGAGCTGGTTCTATCATCTGATATTTTGGCGCACCATATCATTTTTGGTGGCCATAGGTTGGTTCACTCTGATTCCAGCTATCAAGGGGGTCAGCAAACCCAGACATCATCATCATACTAGATACAACTACAGCATCAACTACCACCTTACAAGAAATTTTATTGAAAGTATCCGGATTTTCTGACAGTTGCTGATTTTGAAACTACCCGGCGCTGCTCGGCAATATTGAAGTTTATGTAAAATTAGAAGGACAAGTACCGAGCGAATGGATTTCCTGATCTGGTGAAAAGAAGGACAAGTGCCGTAACAACTGTTCCGGTCTCAGGGGTACTGTTGCGGGTTCAGAAGGTCAAGTGCCGGTTAAATCAATTTAGAAGATTCAGAAGGTCAAGTGCCGTAACAACTGTTGCAGTATTAGAAGCTCATTTCCTTCGTCATGGCTGTTTATGGGAGCAGAAGTTAATCAACGTTGGATCATTATCCTCAGAATGCTGATTACATCCTGTTCTGCACCGTGCTGACGCTGGATTTATAGAAGTTAAGTGGCCTGTTTTGTTTGTGAACTGTGCCCTTATGTTCTAACTGAGCCTTCTGTACTTTCACACTTTCTCCTATTGTTTTCATGATACATGTTTATATGTTATATGTTATTTGTTATTTGTATATTTATATGTTTATATTTCAGCGGGTTTTCTCGGTTGGGCGGTGTCTTTCAGTAGAAGATACCACGTCACAGAGGTTCTACTGTTAGCGTTTTCGTTAGGGACTGTGCGAATTTCCTACAGTGAAATTTGCTAGCGACAATCGTTGCTATATCTGTTTAGTTGTGACGAGTTGTGCTTTATTTTTTGTTTCTTGTATATATATATTTTTTTTTTTTTTTTCTTTTCTTTCTTTTTTTGTGTTTTTAGTTTCGATTTCGATTGTTTGTATTTGTAGGTCTCCCCTTTGCTATTATTCAGTTCTTTACGTATATTTTTGTGTATACACTGTAGCGTCATTTGTTAGTCATATCTTCGCATATTTCTTTTTAGTTTTGCTGTTTGTGTATTTGACTTATGCGAATGTTTTTGTATTGTTGTTGTTTACATTAACTTTGATCTTTGTTGATTGTTTACATTGACTCTGATCTTTGTTATTGTTTACATTGACTCTGATCTTTGTTGTTGTTTACATTGACTTTGATCTTTGTTGTTGTTTACATTGACTTTGATCTTTGTTATTGTTTACATTGTTGGTGACCTTTGTTATTGTTTACATTGTCTTGTTATTGTTTACATAGTTCTTGCATAGTTAGCTTTCACTATTGTTAATATATGCTCATGCACTATTGGTCTATAGTGCACTTATCATAACTAACTGGTGTTTTTTTGCTTATGCACTATTGTAGTGCAGTTATGATAAATAACTGATGGTTATGCACTGATTTGGGTAGTGCACTGTTAATTAAGAGGTGACTTGTGATATTATTATACATTTGATAATACAAGTTGGTGTCAACTCCTGTTTCCCACAGAGATTGGGTTCAACATAGAGATTATACAAGCACTTTATTAAGTCTTGTTGCTATTTAACATTGAAATAAGATAATTAATTATTTCAGGTTCTGTACTCACATTTTAGACATCATGTCTACATTTGAGTACTTTATTGAGCAGGGTAAAGCCCTTGGGAAGACAGGTGATAAATTAGAAGAATTTGCGACTGTTCAATATGCCAAGGCATTGAAGTCGGAAGAAAAGAAAATGAAAGAACAAACTGAACAAAAGAGAATAGAGGCTGAAATAGAACAAAAGAAACTGCAGATGCAGGTGGAGGAAAAAAGATTTCAAATGGAAATGGAAAAACAAAAAAGAGAAGCTGAAAATAAGAGACTTGAAAAAGAAGCTGAAAATAAGAGACTTGAAAAAGAAGCTGAAAATAAGAGACTTGAAAAAGAAGCTGAAAATAAGAGACTTGAAAAAGAAGCTGAAAATAAGAGACTTGAAATAGAGGCTGAAGAAAGAAAGTTACAGGCCCAGGCTGAAGAAAGAAAGTTACAGGCTGAGGCTGAAGAAAGAAGGTTACAAAGAGAGGCTGATGAGAGAAAAGCAAAAAATGGAACATGATGAAAAAGTCTTAGCTTTAGAGTTAGAGAAGTTAAAGTTATTGAACACTGGTAATGCTAATGATGCAAATAAGGTGTCAAATAAGACTAATGCTAAGGATTTCAAGCTTAATCTACCAGCATTTAATCCCTCAATCGATGATATAACATTTTATCTAGATAGATTTGAAAGTGCATGTAATGTGCATAATATAGATAAAACATTATATGTGTATCATCTGTCCAAGATACTTAGAGGTGATGCTTTGACTTTGTTGAGTATGGTAGATGTGCCTGACAAAAACAACTATGAGGTTGTCAGGGCGGCATTGTTAAAGAAGTACCAACTTAACGAGGACGGATATCGTCTTAAATTTAAAACCATGTTACCAGAAACTGGAGTTGAATTCTCTGAATTCATCTCAGGCATCCGTCTTACTTTTTTACGATGGGTTGAGTTGTCTAAGACAGAAAATACATTTGAAGCTCTTATGGATTTACTACTTAGAGATAAGGTTATGTCTTCTGTTAATGAAGCTTTTCTATCTTTTCTTCATGAGCGTAAGCCTAAAAAACATAAAAGAAATGGAAGAATACTGTAGCCAGTATGTTACTGCGCATCCGCACATAACCATTAGTAACTCTAAGGTGAAAGAAGGTCTGCCAGTTGCTTCGGCAGCACCTTATGGCCCAAATTTTATGCGTAAATTTCAGGGTAGCCAGAAAAATTTCAATAAAAAGAGTAATCGTAATTATGCCCAGAACCATAGTGATCAATTCCAGGGTGATTCTTCTTCCCAGAACTGGAGACAACCTAATACTACACGTTATTCTACTCCGGTTAACTTTAGAAATTTTCACAAAGGTAATCGGTATAGAGGGAAATATTTTATGCAGAGACCTCAATACCAAGATAATAGAGGTTCTCAACAGCATAGAGATAGTAATGACAGTTATGGAAACTGGAACTCAAACCAGGATAAAAATTACAGTAGGGACTTTAATGATAATTGCAGAGGCAATAATGGTCGCGGTAGATCGCAACATAAGAGAAAAAGATATCAACAGACAAACTCTGTTCAACAAGAATCTCAGGGAGCAGATAAACAGGTTAATAATGATAAAGACCATAATGCTATCGGATGCTCATCTTTTGATTTTGGTAGGGCAAATAAATGTATCCAATGCAGTACTTTATTTGATCCGAAAACCGTTAGTACTTTAAGCTGTGGTCATCCTTTGCCCGCTCTTCCTGCTAATGTTGCTCATGATGGGAGAGGTTCTCTTATATTACATAAGGGGCTAGTAAATAGTAATCCAGTCTCAGTGTTGTTTGATTCTGGATGTACTACTGTCGGCGTTAGGCAATCTCTTGTAGATCCATCCTGTGCTACAGGAAAAGTCATCAAATGTGTCACATTTGGTGGCACGTTAGAAAAGTATCCTACTGCTATAATACACATTGCTACTCCTTTCTTCACGGGAGAGGTCCACGCGTGTCTACTTCCAAACCCTATTGCGGACCTTATTATTGGTCGTATTCACGGAGTTAGGGAATGTACCCCACAGCAGATTGCTGTTTGGGAAGAGCAAAACATTGAAGCTACCAATGCGGTGGTCACAAGAGCACATGCTCTGGATCCACCTCAAACTTCATTAACTAATAATGATGAAGTAAATGACCAAGATAGTCACTTGACTATTACACGTGACTCATTTATCAAATTGCAAGAAGAAGATCCTTCTTTACAAAAATTCTTCATTCTAGCAAAAAAAGGTGATCCTAATCAGAACACTAATAGGAAATCTTGGATTTCTATGAAGAACGGCGTACTTGTACGTATGGTACAAGACTCGACTACGTCCACTCATTCACAAATTCTTGTGCCTAAGAGCATGAGATTGCAAATATTGCAACATGCTCATGACTCGCAATGTGCTGGACATATGGGTTTTTCCCGTACAAAGTCGAGGGTTCTTGCGGCTTTCTTTTGGCCATTTGTGAGCAAGGACATACGAATGTACTGTCGCTCTTGCAAAGTATGTCAGGAGGTCAAATCTAAAGGACCACGACATGCTGCGCCTATCCAGGCTGCTGACATTCCTATTCGCCCTTTTCAAAAAATGGCAATAGATATTATCGGTCCTTTTAGAATTAAGTCGGCTAGAGGACATCAATTTATCCTTACATGTGTCGATATGTGCACACGTTGGCCAGAGGCAATACCTCTCAAGAGCATCTCAACTGCTGATATCGCAGACGCTCTTTGGCTGATATTTTCTCGCTTGGGTTTTCCCGGAGAAATATTGTCAGACCATGGCACTCAACTTATATCAGACACTGTGTCACAGGTAATGTCTATGCTACACATTAAAAGGTCTCTCAGCAGTATCTATCACCCAATGTCTAATGGGTTGGTCGAACGTTTAAATAGGACTCTGAAAACTTTACTTGGTAAAATAACTGAGGATCATCCTCAGGATTGGGACAGGGTCTTACCCGCGGCTCTCTTTGCGTATAGAGAGGTCCCCAATGAACATACGGGGTTTTCCCCTTTTGAACTTGTCTTTGGCGCGCAACCGCGCGGCCCTATGTCTTTACTTCACGATCTAATCACTGCCGATAATATTAGCGATGAGACTCAATCTTCTTATGAGTACGTCATTGCTCTTAGGCAAAAGATCATCGAGGCATGCAAACTAGCAACTTCGTCTTCAGAATTTGCTAAAGAAAAGGCAAGGCAGTTTGCAAATAAGAATAGATGTCTACGACAACTTTGTCCAGGTGACAAAGCTCTCGTTCTACTTCCTTCAAGGGAGAACAGACTTCTAATTGCATGGAAAGGTCCATATGCAATAGTCTCCAAAATTTCTGATGTCGACTATGTTGTCGATATTGATGGAAAGCATAAAACTTTCCACATAAATATGCTCACAGAATTTTATGAAAGACCTGACTATTTGCAGCCTATTTTCCAGGCTACGGACAATTCACAAGCAACTCATGGTCAGTACTCATCTCTGTCAGTTATACAGGATGAGGAAACTACTTTTTCTGATGTCAATCTTCCTCTTTCTATGGTCCCACTTTATTCTACGGAATCTTGGAAAAACGTGACCGTTTCTCCAAATCTTTCCGCTGAGGAACATCGACAAGTTTCTTCGATGTTGCAAACATTTCAGGATGTTCTTACAGACATCCCGGGACACACACATGTCATAGAACATGACATTGTGCTAACTGATCACAATCCTATCAGAGTCAGACCATATCCAATACCTATCCATTTCCAGTCTCAAGTCGAAAAAGAATTGGATGAAATGATACGTTTGGAAATCATTGAACCATCCACTTCAGCATACTCTTCGTCTATGGTTATTGTTCGAAAGAAGGATAATAACATTCGCATTTGCGTAGATTATCGCAAATTGAACCAAGTTACGAAGTTCGATGCTGAACCTATGCCTTCATTAGAAGAGCTACTCAATAAACTTTCTAATTCTAGATTCTTTACCAAACTAGATTTGTCTAAAGGTTATTGGCAAGTCCCGCTAACTGAACGTGCCAAACCTTTTACAGCTTTTTCTACACCTAGGGGGTTATTCCAATGGAATTTCATGCCTTTTGGTCTTATGAACGCCCCTGCTACATTCGTACGCATGATGCGGCGAATTCTCGCATATCGTACAGATGTCATAGCATACCTAGATGATATCTGTCTATTCAGTGATTCTTGGGAAGATCATTATTTGGGTTTATACGAATTACTGTCTACTCTTCGCGAGTATAACTTGACTGCAAAACCCTCTAAAGCCTTTATAGGATTTAGCGAGATTTCTTTCCTAGGTCATCGGGTTGGTCATGGTCTTTTAAAGACAGAGGACCACAATGTTTCAAAAATACTTAACATTTCGGTCCCTAAGACGAAGAAACAAGTAAGGAGTCTATTAGGTTTGATTCAATTCTACGGACGATTCATTCCGAATCTGTCCTCCATTATGGCACCGCTTTCTACTTTATTGAAGAAAGGGTCGCCTAATCTGATCCGCTGGTCTAAAGAATGTCAATCCTCATTGGACCAGGTTAAAGCCCTATTTTCATCTCCACCTATTCTTAAGTAACCTACTATTGAGAAGACTTTTGTTCTTCGAAGTGACGCCTCGTCAACAGGGATTGGGGCAGCACTAATGCAGGAGTATTCTGATACTTTGCATCCGGTGATGTATATCTCTAGGAAATTAAACGCTGCAGAAAAGAATTACTCGGTTTTAGACCGTGAGTTATTGGCTATGGTATGGTCTATTCTGAAGTTACAAAGATTTCTTCTAGGCGCACATTTCATTGTGGAAACCGACCAGAAAGCGCTTACTGCTATTCAGAGCAAAAACTTGAAGAGCTCGAGGTCCACTCGTTATGCCATAGCTCTTCAACCATTTCATTTCTCGGTTCGAGCTATCCGTGGTTCGGATAATGTAATGGCAGACATTCTGTCCAGATGTCCACACGATTCCACATGATTCTTCTGTCATATATATATATATTTCCTGATATACAGTCCAATGTTATAATGACATGTTAGTAGATTTTGTCTCACTTTTTTTTTTTTGAGGGAAATTTATAACATTGTACCATGTAATTATCTAAGAAGGCTTAGTTAGTGATATACGGGCCAAAAGATCACTCGGCCACATTTAAATAAATTATTTTCAGGATTGTATTAAGAAATTTACCAGTTGTCTTTAAGATTTGTGTTATTGATATTTTCGCAGCACATCATTGAAGTCTGCGAGTTTATGTCCATTGTGGAACTTTGAGGATATCAAGTCCTGTCCTACATTGGGAGCGGATGATGTCCACATCTTCTTCTATTGAATGTTTTATGTCACCGAAGATCAACACATGTATTACTTATTAATTACTGTTACTTTATATAATGTAATAATATAGTGCGGTATATTAGTAAATTACACCGCTATTTGCAACACATTGTATGATAACACATAATATATTTAATTTCATATATTGGTATGAGAATAATTTGATTGTCATTATGTTGTTGCCATCATTGTGGCGTGTGTTGGTGGCACCTTCCTGGAATATATCAGCGTATACTTAGATAAATTTTTTCTCTAAGGATCTGAGATATGATCTCAGTGTCGCTCCATGCGTTGAGCTAATTTGTTAGGTATATATCCACGCATCATACGTGCGTTAGGAGCCTAGATTTTTTTCCGGCTCCAGGATTTAAAAAAAAATGTTTCATTTTTTTTTTCCAGGGAGGGTGCGGTAATGTTACGCACGGATCATTATTATTTTTTCGTTTGTATAAACATTTTTCATATGTATGATCATTTTTTTTGACTGAAGTGTGTATTATGTTTTCTATGGTCAAAGGGACATAATCCGAGTTATCGAGACTACAATTTTTTAGGAGTTGCCTTCTCTTGTATAGAGACACGTTCGGTCTATAATTTCTTGAACGAAGCGTGACCACATCTCCTTATTTGGTAGTACCAGTCAACTATGGTAGATGTCTGAAACCTTTCTTAACGCTTCTTTTCATGACCATAAAAGGCGCGACTGTGTAAGACTTTTATCTCGAATGTTCTTAGAATCGTCTTATTGTGAACGGCAACTCAGAGATTGTCGTTCTGCGCATGTCAAAAGCTGGGAGTTCGTTCTGTGTGTTCCGCCCAGTTCGGCAGTTGAGAAATGGTTTAAGAAGCGAGCAGACGCAACTGCGTCTTGTGATTTTCTGAGGGAAATACATTGTCTTAGTGAGTTAGTTAGCTAACTAGACTATTTCCCCCGTATTATTCACGCCTGCCTGGAGGCATATGTTCATGGTTGATTTTCCGAAATAAGGTAATTCCTCTTGTATCGAACTTTATGCTATCATCTAGAGGTTCGTCATTTTGTCGCCTATTTGCTCGCCTGTGTGATGCAAAATGGAGAGGTACTTTGACTAGGATTAAGTCACCGGTATCTGTATACCTGAACTAGTTAAATATATATGGGTCGCTCTAGACCAACAAGACTATTGTCTGTGTTCCAGGATTCGTTATATCAGAGATCACGTCCAAGTCAGATGGTTAGACTTAGGAACATTATAAAGGTCGAGCTGACCTGTAGCCCATGTATGCTATTCACGTGCAGACAGTGAACGGACTTATTGTATACAACTGATCTGCTAGCATCAGAATGGGAGCATTTATTATTGTTTATGAACATTGAAGATCTGTAGCTGACACTGTTGCAGAAGTTATAGAAATTATTATTATTTATACAGCTTCACGAACTAGAACTCTATGATTTATGAATTTCTGAATCTATTGAACTGTGATGTCTTATGACGCATATATACAACAGCTGTCATTGCTGACTACAGAAATTGTTTTCAATGTGCCATATCATCTTGCTGAACTCGTTAACTATGTTGATGTCATAAGTATCATGACTGTTTTGTGGCGTGCAATAAATGGAAGAAACTTATACAACGAAGTTACCCTTTCTATGACTCTACACGTCATGTTGCCTGTGTGATAACCCTGTGAACTGTTCCACTACCACATACACAGCAACATCCTAAATCAGAGAAGACACCTACATCTTACACTTTAATACCAGGTGTCGATAAGGGTGGCAAGTTACCACTTCAGCTCAAATCCACCCTTATCAATTATGTTGTACATTATTTTATATGATGAGGTTGCCAGCCCCATCTCAAGCTTTACATTGACAGGGATTTTATACATATCAAATACAAATATAAAACTATCAAATATATATATAGAGATTGGGTTACGGATTTTATCCTGACTTGATGCACAGAAAACGGTCGTAATATGTCGGGCAACTGTTTAAAAGGCCGCGGTCCTTCAGGTGGGTTAATTATCTAACTGGGTTACTATTGAAGTAGGATCCTAGGCCTTGGGGCTCTAAGTGATAACTGGAGTTACTCCTTTCTAATGTTAGAATTCACTTCCAGTCCTATAGCCTATACTTTACTGGGATCCTAAATATTACTCGCTCCTGACTGTCGTATGATTTCTCCTTGAGAAGGAAGGAATACAGTGCGAAAATCTTAAAATGCTTCAGATTTTAAACTGATTTGTTTTCGTCCAACACACATGGCTGTCCGTAAGGTTCCGTTATGAAAAGATCCAATTATAAGTAAGTTTAGGTTAGCATTCTAATATCGAACCAACCACACGTAGGTAGTGTGATTTTGGTAGGGGTTTCCCCTATCTTCATCTGAACATTACTGCATGACAACATGTTATTTTGCTAAAATCGTTATATCACGCACCATGCGCTGGATTATTATTACTGACAATCTCTTACAATGTCGTTATAATTTCACAGCTAATTATTACAAGTCATCTGAACGAAAGTGTTATATCATTTCTCTGCCTTACTCAAGTTTTGATCAAGGTTGTTATTCTCCGTCCGACATTCCTGTTTACCAAACAACATGGTCTTTCTAGATTCTCATGTCTAGACATGTCCTTATGATTGTCCATGCATTTGTGCGTCATGCTTGCAACATTAACACGCTATCTTAAAAGGCCATCTGTTATCCAGGTTGCAGATTCATCTCACCGATGTTTGTCGCCATTTGCCGGCTGTTTTAAACTATCAGACACATTTACCGTCTGGCCGGAAGTTGTTACGTAATCTGATAGGCGATAGTCCGCTCAATCCGTAAACAACCTTGCAGCGAACAAACACAGGTCAGTGGGGTATTGTCCACCCGGCTTCGCATAAGCCGATTAAGATAACCAGGTTGGTGATTGCCCTTACGAATGGTAAGATAATTATAATCGGTCGATGACGAAGTAGAAGGAAAGAAGAAGTGACAGGATGAAATGAAAAAATGATAGATGAATAGTGATATAGAGTATTGGAGAAAGAAAAACTTGACGACAGGATAGGAAGTTCATTACGTCACAACAGTAGGGCTTGGTGTGAACTTGTTGAAGGATTAGGGAGCTGAATGGAAATACAGATACGGCTTTTCATTGTCTTTGGATAGTTTACATTATATCCACTCACGCTGTATTTCGGCTATGTCGTATTTTACAAAATAAACAGAGATTATGAACAATAGATGTTCTTTCCTCATTTAAGTGTGATACTATCTGTATGGTCCAGTAGCTTGTGTTGAGCCTTATGTTGTAGTATGTCTGTCCTCATCGTATAAGCCTACGCAATTAGTTTCGTCACTCAGCTATTTCATTGCAGACAATAATTATAAATGAACTTTAAATAAAGATAATGATTTTTTCGACTTCTGTCCCATGACACCAGATAAGATAATTGATTTTCGGTCATATTTTTAATCCCCGATATCTCAAAATCAATATTTTCAAACCATTTCGATGTTTGCTGTTCGAATTTCATGAAAATATCTTATCTAACATATGTTTGATTTTTGTGTTCTGTGTACACTATTTGACTGATTTTCTTCTTCTCACACGTCAATTCGAATATATTCAAAGAAAGCAATAGTCAGCTTGAGGCTATTTGTGTTTCCATAGAATTTGTCCACGAATGGTACTGGTGACAGCCATGTGTGCTTTCTATGTTGGACATCTTTGAAGCAGACGTTCAGCTGTCATTTGATCAGGGCCACTGCTACACTTATCGGTAGTTTCTATCTCTGAGTTAGTTGTTTAGATACTTGTATCTTTCTCATGTTGCTAAATGTAGCTTTGGCCAATAGATGGTATCCCAATCTGTTGTGACCCGTGCCAAGTCTGAAGATTATCACGTGCTCTCTTATGTTGAGGTGGTATTAAGCATCATTGTTTTAGTGGCCTAGATATTTTGCTTCCCATATGTTTTTTATCTGCTTCTGGTACTGGGTTTGATCTGGGTATGACAGACAACTGAAGATGTAAACGCGACCAGATCACCGCAAGTATGAAAGCTCTGAGGTATTATCCAGCTAGGTATAATTCTGTAAATCTGAACTCGGTGTGGTCTGTAGGAGGCGGTGGTAAAAAGTTTAACTAACATATTCTTGAGTTTACTGTCCCGTATATAACATTTTACTGGATCTAATCGTGCACATGACAAACAACTAAAGATGTAAACAGGACTAGAAAACCGCTAGCTTGAAAGCGTTCTGGTATGGTGGGCTAGCCACAATTCCGAAAATCGAAACGCGATGTGGTCTGGATGCAGTGGTAAAAAGCTTTACTAATATATGTTTGATTTCCTTGTCCTGTGTACAACATTTTACTGGATCTGATAGTGCAAATGAAAACAAATGTAGACGTAAACAGGACCAGAATACAGTTTGAAAGCGTTCATGTATGGTGTTGCTAGCCATAATTCGGTAAATTTAAACGCTGTTTGGTCTGGAGGCGGCGATGGTATCGTAAATCCAAACAGAAGTCGGAAGCGTGAAAACTTGATTTTGCACGATCTTTGCTCGCAGACAATTGATTCCTCACTAACTAGAGTACAGGGCAGCGGGTTTCTGTACTAGCGAATAAAGTTATCGTTTCCTAGGAGCCGCTATAAGGCAAGAAATAACTGCTGACCAGGAAAAATGGTAATGTTAAAACTTGTTTGTTTCGTTGTAATTGTGTCATCATTGTGTTAAAAATATCGAGTAACAGACACTTATAGCTTGTAGTAATCAGACTTTATACATGGTGCTTGCAAATCACTTCCTATTTTCAAAATATTTAGGTTCTCACTTGTATCTATTGGCTGTATCCTAGTTGGCCGTGACTGAATACGTAACTGATAGTGATTAAATACATTACTTGACATGACTGAAAGTTAACTGGTCATGATTGAATATTTAGCTGACTATTATTAATACATAGGTAATCATGATTGAATACATAATTGAATGTTATTAATACATAGCTAATCATGAATGAATACATATTTCAATATTATTAATAAATAGGTAATCACGATTGAATACATAATTGACTATTATTAATATATATGTGGTGGGTTTTGATGTTAAGAAGAATGGTGTGCATATAGTTGTACTTGAGTGAGATCAACTGTGAAGGTCTCTGTGGTAAACAATGGACAGCTGTGTTACAGAGTACCTTTCTTGTTACCACCCTACGATCTCACTCTAAGATATATTTTTATTGACTAGCGTGACTGAAAGCTACATAAAGTGTCTAGGGTAATGTAAAGAGTGTTGTTAAAGAATCTCAATACAAAACATATACAAACATATACTAATTACTATGATAAACTCAACTAACTCCAGTTGTTAAATTTTATATTTAAAATTTCTTTTGTTAAACTTTATTGGTCCTGAGCCTAAAGTTGTTTTGGTCAGGACTACAGATCAAATGAGAATCAATTTAGATGGATAGATATATTTACAAATATATATAAAGATATTTACATACAACAGACAATATGTCCATAGTACCTTGTTACAAGATTTCAAGTTGATGTTAATTACTCTATCTACTACTGGTACTAGAAGGCAGGTTGGGGATTATCATCATCCCAATGTTCTTTTGTTTCACTAGGATTGTTTATGTTAGTCTTTTGGAGGAACGTTTTTGTCTATACAGGAGATTTTTCTTTAGTCGTGATAAGTTGTCCCAGGCCAGATATTGCACTTATCTGGATCCTGGAATCACAGCAGTTGTAGTTGGTTTGGCCAAACTCTTCAGTCTCCTCTGGTCTTGAACTTCTTTAATACCAGCAGGTACCAAAGACTTAGAAATCGTGCTGAATTTCTCTATCATCGAGTACCAGCACCAGACAAGTGCCAGCAGGAACCCCTGTCGATGCAAGTTATGGTTCTGACTTAATATCAAACTAATTCCTCCTAATTTACATGTAAACATACATTCAATACAAAAGAACATGGTCAGCTCTCTCGGACAACTCTGCTTCTCCACTTTAGTTTGATGGAACAATTTGTACCAGTTTTCTGTTCTCTTCCCTAATGGATGCTACGCCTCTGTCATTCCTGCAGTAATCTTTTCCATGCAATAAGATAGGTGTAATGTTCCTGTATGACCATCATATATATAGTCCTGTAGTTTTAAACCTTCTTAGATAGTCCCTTATATGATGGATCAACATCTAGGCCATGCCTAAATCTGCCATGGAACCATTTAATTACAATCTTTTACATGGCCTTTTCTTTTTTCACACAACCCTTTTTTAATTAAAAAGTCAATAAAATCAATCTTACCACATATCAAGGAAATATAAACAAGTAACGATGAATTAGGCAATAGAATATGGCACACTTTCATCACTGCCTCTGTTCAGACTGCTTTCTGTTGTTAGTTAGTTTAAAACAAAGCACAAGTCTGCTCATCGCTGCTTGTTCCTCAGAATATTTTGAAAAAATGGCAGCGAGCAGCTGACTATTTCTTAAAGTAAAAGGCTTTGGCCAATGAGACCAAGCATCTCTTTTCTTGAATGAAACTTTATTTTAAACAAAAATATGTTAAACCTCTATGTGTTACTATTACCAACTAGATTTGTATAATTAGGTTAGCCAATAATATTTCGGCTTCCTTCAAATTTCATCCAATCCACTTCATCGTACTATCTTAGCCTTTCTTTCACCTAATTTTTTCCCAAAAACATATGCTATCCAATCTAAGCAGACATGACTTGACCTGACAGTATCTCCGATTCTCTATGTATTATTACCAATATTTGATTATTTAATGGATTATTTAGATAATTAACAACATATTCTTGGTCAACAAGTCTTCAGGTACACGAATATATGATTTTTATGGGGCTAAGTGGCTTGGTTCAAAACTCTATCTTTTTTTCTATGTTAGTTGTTTATTTTTAAACTACCTCCTGTTCAATTCTTTTTCCATGTACTTTCAAGCTAATTACAAGAGTCTCTCGTAATACGTCTAGAATTACGTCATTCGCAATAAGAGCTAAGCGTGTTTTCATAACCGTAGTGTCCACATTTTCTAACGTTTTCCTCGTATTCTGAAAACCGCCTAAGGGCAAACCTAGCAAGATGGTTTTGTTTTTAGAAACAATGTGAGACGTGATTTGCGTTGGTTATCTATCCGTCCCCTCCCTTTCCACAATGTATTCTAGGCAAATACTTCATTGAACTTGGAAAAGTGGTACGTTTGTCTCAAGGACGAATTTGAAAAATAGGGTACCATTTTTGGTTCGTCCAATGCGTTATCAAATAATACGCTGCAGGCGTAGGCGACGACTATAATTCTCGCCGAAAATTTGTAACACTATCCTATCTTTGACTTTATGCACTATACTGTTATGTTCTAATTTAGATATTGTATTTAGAAGTTCACCACAATATAATTAACCATGATTGAGTACATAAATTACAATGATTATATACATAACTGACATTGATTCAATACATAACTGGCAATGATTGAATACTTAAATGACAATGATTGAATACACAAATGACCATGATTGAGTACACGAATGACCATGACTGAATACACAAATGACCATAATTGAATACATAAATGACCATGATCGAATACATAAATGACCATGATTGAATACACAAATGACCATAACTGAATACATAAATGACAATGATTAAATACACAAATGACCTTGATTGAATACATAAATGGGACCCAAAGACGCAGCAATAGAGAACGCAGTCAGCGACTCATAGCTTGACTGCCTGCATCAAGACCAGCGAACCAGAGCTGGTCAAGACCGCACTCCACCTCCACGTGGTGGTCCTGGAAACAGTCTGCAGCAGTGCAGTCTGGCTGAGCGAGTGTGGATCGCAATGGGAAGGCAAACCCGGTCCTAAAAAATGCCGTGCAGAAGTCGGTGCAGATATCACAGCTTAGGCGTAAACAGACACAACGCAACCACGGTCCTTTTCAGGACGAACGAAGAAGAAGAAGAATACATAAATGACCATGATTGAATACATTAATGACAATGATTGAATACACAAATGACTTTGATTAAATACATAAATGACAATGACTGAACATATAACTAACATTGATTGAATACATAAATGACAATGACTGAACATATAACTAACATTGATTGAATACTTCTTTTCTCGTTCTCCTACATACACTCTTTGAAGCAGATGTTCAGCATCATTTTATCAGTGCCACAGTTACACTCATGAGTAGTTCCTTCCTTTAGCTTGTTGAATAGATGGTATCTTAACCTGTTGTGGCCCGTGTGAAGTCTGAAGTTTACCACTTGTACTCTTCTGGTAGCATGCAATTTTTTATGTGTGACCCGGATGCTCTGCATCCCATTTGCTTCTGTATCTGATTCTGATAAAACACTTTGCCTCCTCGAAAGTTAGGCTTGCATCAAGATGAGGTAGATTTCTGTGACGGTATTGCCTCCCCTGCTTTGCAGTAGTGGTCCAACAGTTGCCAAAACACAAGAGTATCTAATATGGGCTTCAAAGGTATCTACCTTCGCACAAGATTACTCGTGGCAGAGATGTAGATAGAAGGGTGATGACACTTCTATTACTGTCGTGAGTTGGTCTGTTTTCACAACACGTCCGTCTGTGTACTCTGACGAAACCGCGCGCCATATTTTATAATAACTGCTTGATACACTAACCAATCAGAAGGTACCGTTCTGCCATGTTTACTAAAGCAGTGAACAGACAAAATGGCTAGGACTAATCCGTGCAACCGAGTGAAGGATGCCATTTAATTACATAAGTAGGAAAGAGTACCACCTGGAAGAGGTCTCTAATTCTACAACGGAAATGTTGCTCTAAACGTCTGTGCAGAGACTTTCACGACCAGTAGTATAGGACGGGAGAAATTTTTGGTTGAATGCAACGAGGTCTCAGGTTTGTCCATAATTTGGCTGTTTAAAGTACGCAAAGAATAAAATGCATTTAGGAAAGTAACAGATTAGTAGCTAGGAAGGTGTAGAATAATACAGAGCGTATTTAAAGCTTTAGATGAAGAAAATTCCTCCAGGAATAATGTAGATAAATAAAATCATAGTTTTCCTGATTTGCACACCTAGGCAGATTTTACAAACATTTTTGGATGCAAATACTAGCGAGCAGGGAAATCCCCTCTGACGCCCGAGCTCACACTATAAATAACGTGTGCTCTCGACAAATTGGGCCAGTCATTTTTTTTAAAATTACAGTAAGCGCAAAAGTGTTAGTGAACAGTGCCTTGCCTTCTGTATCTGAGAGCAGACCAGTATAACCATTAACAGCTCGACTGTATGTGCCTTAGGGTAAGAAAGAATATATATATATATATATGCCCAATGGGCTGATCACCCGTTGGCTTGTCACACCGATTACGGAAACAACGGCAGATGGATCTGTTTGTTGTTGCCCTAAAGACGCCGCTAGGCGTGATGGGAAACTGCAACAGAGAAAATCAATCTGCTGTTGCCCTTAAGACGCCACAAGGCGTGATGGCCTCTGACTGCTTGGTCGGTCTTTGGCTAAGGACGGAAGAAGAAGATATATATAATATATATATATATATATATATATATATATATATATATATATATATATATATATATATATATATATATATATATAAAAAAAAGATATATATATATATATATATATATATATATATATATATATATATATATATATATGCATTTTCGTGATTAATTCCTTTGTGCGTTAGGAAGTGAGTAGACTGTTAGAAAACTACGGTGTGTTGCTGGCGGACTTACAGGCATGTGTATAATTCTGGAGGCAAAAGCCAGCCTTGTGAAATATTCAAAATAATTGAGAATGATGGCAAAAGTGTGTCTGTAGGTTTAGAAAAGCATTTAAAGAATTATTTCTTGATGGAATGGCACACTCACCAGGAACGTAAGGAAGGATGAAAGTGGTTGTTTTTCATTCTATGTTTCATTACTAACATGTGAATTAACATATATATATATATATATATATATATATATATATATATATATATATATATATATATATATATATATATATATATACGAGGAGCGTTCAGAAAGTAATGCACCACATCGTTTTTCTCAGTTAATAATGAAGATAGAAGCATGAAATTTTGCATACTTCAAATATGGCATGTGCCAATTGTGAGCACCAAATTGCACTGCAACCGGCCAAACAATACGGCTGCCCCAAAACCGTTGAAATGGAGCGTGTTAGCAACTTGCGTTATAAACAGCGAATTGTGATAGAATTTCTCGTTGCAGAGAAGGAAACTGTTGTGAATATTCACAAGCGTCTATGTGATGTGTATGGAAGTTTTGCAGTCGATAGGAGTACAGTCAGTCGCTGGGTTCAGAGAATCAAAGAATCAGGAAGTGGAGATACGGAGCTGCTTGATCGGCCGCGCTTTTATACGTCCTGCCACAGCCACCAACGCAGAAATGTTGAAATGCGCTGAGGGATTATTCTTACTGATAGGCGAATCACTACTCAACAATTGGCCTTACAGCTGTCAGTCAGCATTGGTAGTGCAAATGCAATTATAAAAACTCTCGGATTTTCTAAGGTTTGCGCAAGATTGGTTCCTCGAAGTCTCACAAATGACCACCGATTGCAAAGGAAAGCAATTTCTTCTGAATTGTTGGAGCGTGTCAGTGCTGATGGAGATAACTTTTTGGCTAAGATCGTTACTGGTGACGAAACCTGAGCACATCATTTTGAACCTGAGAGAAAAAGACAGTCAATGGAGTGGCATCATCCGCAATCACCAAGAAGAAAGATATTCAAGACAATTCCTTCAGCTGGAAAGGTCATGATCACTGTCTTTTGGGACATTGAAGGTGTGATTCTTGTGGACGCTGTGCCAAGAGGAGAGACAATCAATTCGCAAGCTTACATTAAGACATTGAAAAAACTCAATCAACGTTTTCGCAGAGTTCGGCCACACAAGAATCCAGCAGACCTGCTTCTCATTCACGACAATGCGCTCCCTCACTCAAGTCTGGCAACACGGGAAGCAATCACCAAATTGGGTTGGACTGTACTACCCCATACACCCTATAGTCCCGATTTGACACCCTCTGATTCTCATCTATTTGGTCCACTTAAAGATGCACTCAGTGGGACAAGGTTGGAAGATGATGAAGGAGTGATTCATGCAGCGAAGAAATGGCTACATGATCAAGACAAAATCTGATATGGGCTTGGAATACATGCACTTGTTTCGCGCTGGCATAAAGCCGTACAAGTTGATGGGGATTATGTTGAATAACACCGATGTTTACACGACATATCCATGTACATTGTGTATAAATTTCATGCTTTTTGAATAAACAGCTCCTGAGATAAACGATGTAGTGCATTACTTTCTGAACGCCCCTCGTATATATATACTCCCCTGTTCACAAATTTCCGGGACTCATTTTTTTTTATTCGAATAAGTAGACTTTCATACTATTTGGTTCTATTTCCTTTAAAGTAGTTCCCTTGTGAGTGTACACACTTATTCCAACGTTCCTGCCACTGAAGGAAGCACCTCTCGTAGTCACTTTGCGGAATAGCCCTCATCTGTCTCGTCGCGTTGGCTTGAATCTGCTCAATGTCATCGAATCTACGACCGTTCGTTGTTTTCTTAAGTTGCGGGAACAAGAAAAAGTCACACGGAGCAAGATCGGGTGAGTATGGAGGATGCGGGAGCAATGGAATGTTGTGTTTCGTCAAAAATGCGTTTGTGGTGACAGACCTGTGTGCAGGTGCAATTGTCATGATGAACACGCCAATTGCCTGTGCGCCACTTCTCAGGGCGATGTCTGCGCACAGCGTCGCGGAGGCGTTGCAGGACTGTTTTGTAGAATTCAGCATTGACACTCTGTCGTATAGGGACGTATTCATGATGCACCAGGTCATCAATGTCGAAAAACGCTACTAACATGGTCTTGACATTGGACTTGACCTCTCGTGCCTTCTTCGGCCGGGGAGATGATTGCGTTTGCCACTGGGAGGACTGTGGTGGGTTTTGATGTTATGAATTATTGTTATGTATTATTATTGTATTAAATGAGATCAGCTATGAAGGTCCCTGAATTTAACAAATAGTATTTTAAACTTTCCAGAGTACCTTTCCGCTACCACCCTTTTGATCTCATTCAAAATTAATCTATATTATTATATAAAATGACTTCGTGTAGTGTCTAGGGTTATGAATGTGGAGTGTAATGTGCAATAACCAACAAATATACAAACACATTTTTTTATTATCCACAACCACCAACAGTATTACAACAATAACATACAAACGACACTTTAAAAAGCTATCTTATTTAAGACAGTGGTTGAAATTTATGTAAATACAATTTTTTCAATTTATTATCCTGATTCTAATTTATTTTGAACCAGGACTGACAATCACAAGTGAAATCAAAAGAATTATTTACAACATTCCAATAACTCAGTGGATATACTGTCCATACATACAATATTATTCTAATATAAGTGTGTAGTTGTATTCTTCTACTTTGAGGTAATACTGGTATTAAACCATAGGTTGTTGGTTATAATCACTCCCTTTCAGTTATGTCTGTTTTCGTTTGTCACTTGCGGAAATATTAATACTAGGCACAGTTTTCTTTACTATCACTTTCTAGTCTTTTAAGTTGAGCTGCCAGGTGCCAAACAAGAACTTATCTTGGCAGGAGAATACAGGTAGAACGTTTCCTCTGCTCGCTTGACAATCTTTTCCCCCTTTTGATAGGCAATGGCAACTAGCATGGGCTCGAAGTATACAGATAGAGTCCTGAATCGAGCAGTTCTCAGGCGTTTGGTACTACATTAACGTCAGTACCCAGGACCCTGAAATGTGAATGTTATGCATCCTTCTTTATACCTAGTATACTATACTATTCCACATTTAAGTACAGGTACATTACAAACACACGAAAAGGGTCATAGCTTTATACCAACCTATGCCACCATTATCTTTTGATGTGACAATGTACACCAGTATTCCTCTCCCCTAATAGTTACAACGCCACTGCAATTCCAGCTGTCATCTTTTCCATATAATAGGATAGGTGTTATGCTCCTTGATGAATATCATACATATTTTCTTGTAGTTTTACACCTCTCTGACAGTCTATCACATGGTGGATCAATCTCTAGGCTTTGCCTAATGGTTGCTACAGGCCCACTCACTTACAGACATATATTATTATTTCACATTCAATTTTTATTTTAGATACATGTTAATAAAGTCAAACTTATCACATTTATTCAATGAAATACACAGTGAACGATGACTGGCACACTTTCGATCTGCCGTTCTGTCCAGGCTTTTGAGAAATATGGTTTTCATTGCACAAGCCTGATCTCATCGCTACTAGTCAAAATTTTGTTAGAAAATGGCGTCCCCAACTAATGCTTCTTCCCCAATATCAACTACTCTGGCAAATGATTATCCTTATTTCACTTGTAAACAAAGTCGTTCAAAAATACAACTCAACTTTTTACTACGTTACTCGGGTGATATATGTTTAGTACGAGGTCGGACAATAATATTTCGTCTCACTTCAAATTCCACCCAATCCCCTTCATCGTACCATCTTAGCCTAGCTTTCACCTAATTTTTTCCCAAAAAATATGCGATCCAATCTAAGCAGATATGACTTAACCTGACAGTATCTCTGATTCTCTATGTATTGTTTTATCAATATTTGATTATTTAATGGACTATTGAGATAACTAACAACATATTCTTGGTCAGCAAGTCTTCAGGTACACGAATATACGATATTTATGGGGCTATGTGGCTTGGTTCAAAATTCTATCTTTTTTTCTATGTTAGTTGTTTATTTTTAAACTACCTACGAGAGCTTATGTCATTCGCAATAAGAGCTAAACGTGTTTCCATGACCGTAGTGTCCACATTTCTAACTTTTTCATCGTATTGGGGAAACCCCTAAGGCAAAGCGTGCAAGTTGGTTGTAGAGTTAGAACCAATTTGAGACGTGATTTGCGTGTGTTATCTAGCCATGCCCCTCCTTTCCCCAAATGCAGTTAGGCAAATATTTCTTAGAACTAGGAAAAGTGGTTCGTTTAATTCAAGGACGAATTTGAAAAATAGGGTACCGTTTTGTTCGGCTTATGCGTTTGCAAATAATAAACTGAAGGCGTAGGCGACAACTTACGATTCTCGCCGAAAATTTTTAGTACTATCTATCTTGACTTTATGCACTATACTGTTATATTCTAATTTAGATATTGTATTTAGAAGCTCACCACAAGGACATTTGCTTTGTTTCCGGGTCATATCCGTACACCCAGCTTTCATCACCAGTTATTATCGAGGACATGAGATTTCGTCGTTTTTTGCTATCTCAAGGAGGTCAGTGCAAATGGACAACCGATCGTCCTTCTGGTCCTCAGTCAGGTGGCGTGGCACTAGTTTCGCGGACACCCGTCTCATGTGCAAATCTTCAGTTACGATTTTATGGCACGTACCAATTGATATTCCAAGATCATCAGCAACCTCTCTGATAGTCAGACGTCGGTCAGCGCGTATCATTTCTTGCACATGTGCAACGAACTCGTCGGTGTGGGAGATGGAGGGTCTCCCTTGACGGGGGCCATCTTCAAAGGATCGGAGTCCCCTTTTGAAACGGGAATACCACTCAAATGTTTTAGATCTACTTAAACAGGACTCTCCGAAAGCTGTCTGCAACATTTCGAGAGTTTCAGAACCAGTTTTTCCTAGACGAAAACAGAAATCAATACACACACGTTGTTGAATTTTGCTGTCCATTTTTGAAACGCGACGAGCACTATTACGTCACATCCGCTTATACGCTACCACACAGCGCATGCGCGAAATTACAAACTTCAGGTTTGGTACATATAGTGGCACGTGGTTGACACGTGCACTATGTTAATATCACCTAGCTCCTTATAACGGTTTTCCGGATAAAAAATGAGTCCCAAAACTTTGTGAACAGGGGTGTGTATGTACGAGGTGTGTTCAAATGAAACCCGTCCCAGTGGCTTTATAACAAATATATGTAAGGTACATCAGCAGTAGTAGAATTAAATACAGCAATTGTTATGAAGCAAGTACTCACTGGGGTCCTTTAGAAATAGTCACCATAGGCATTCAGACACGCATCCCACTGCTTGGGTAGACGGCGGATGCCGTCCGAGAAAAATGACTGGTTGCTTATTGAACCATTTGGTTACCGAGGCCCTGACGTCTGCATCGGAGTCGAATCGTTGTCCCTTTATAAATTTTTTTTAGGGGTCCGAACAAATGAAAGTCACATGGTCACAGATCGGGGCTGTAGGTTGGGTGTGGCAGAACTTCCCACCTTTTCCTTGCTAACGCTTCCTGCACAATGTTCGCAACATGTGGACGAGCATTGTCGTGCAACAGAATCACACAACGCGAAAGCATGCCGGGTCGTTTATTCTTGATGGCTGTATGTAGGTTGTCTAGTGTGTCTTTGTAGCGGATGGCATTGATGTTCACGCCAGGCTCTTTAAAGTCTACCAATAGAAGCTCTTCATGGTCAAAAAATGCGGTCAGCATAATCTTACCGTCGGAAATCTTTGACTTGAATTTTTTGGACGGATTCCTTATCACACCGGCCATTATTTTAACGGTCTGCAGCACAACCAATGAATACTAGGATAATGAACCCTTACACACTTGTACATTCGTATGTGCTTATTACGTCAGATGTGACGTCATCATGCTCCTCCAACGAATGTCCACTTGGCGCAGCACGGTCGGGTTTCATTTGAACACGCCTCGTATATATATATATATATATATATATATATATATATATATATATATATATATATATATATATATATATATATATATATATATATATATATATATATATATATATATATATATATATATTCTTCTTCTTCTTCCGTCCTTAGCCACCGACCGTCAAAGCAGTCAGTGGCTATTACGCCTAGTGGCGTCTTAGGGCAACAGCAGATAGGTTTTCTTTGCCATTGTTTCCCATCACGCCTATTGGCGTCTTTACGGCAACGGCAAATCAATCCATTTGCTGTTGTTTCCGTAATCGAAGTGACTGGCAAACGGGTGATCAGCCCGTTGGAATATATATATATATATATATATATATATATATATATATATATATATATATATATATATATATATATATATATATATATATATATATATATACGTATGAGTGTGTGTATATATATATATATATATATATATATATATATATATATATATATATATATATATATGTGTGTGTGTGTTTGTGTGTGTGTGTGTTAATTCACATGTTAGTAATGAAACATAGAATGAAAAATGCACTACTTACGCCAATCTTGCCTACAGACTTGTTGCTTAGATGAATAAAAGAGACGAGTCGGTCTCTTACACGCGTCTGGGGTGTGTTTAATTTGACAATAGATTACCTCTCTGACTCCGTGTGTTTCTTCAGTTTCCTAATCCCAGTGTTCCTTATTAAAATGTAGAGATTTCCTGTCCTTTGTAAAACTTATTTGGTTCTCCAATAAAAAGGTCCAGTTAAAAAATGGAATTATGATTCTAGTCTTCACTCTGGCGAGGTCTGATGTTGTCTTGGCGAGGGTGAAATTCCCAGTGAAATAAAACTGCGAAATCGTCAGACTATATTCCTTTCACCCACGCATTGTTGTTATGAATCTAATCAGAAAGATCCAATCATTTCAAATCATGCAGATAGGGTATGATATTTTCAAAATAGTCCCACATGAAATAAGGTGCGTGCCTGCAAAGGTCACGTATTACCATATATGGACATCTGATGCCTTGCATGCACTCTTACAGGCAGATCGGTAGACACACATGACAACATGTGTAAGCTGTAATACTTATACTTTATTAGAATGTAATGTTGTCATAACAAGTCGGCCCGGAAGCGATTATGTAACACTTGTCTGCCCACATGTGTCACACAGACAGTAATCTCGTTATCTGTCGTATGGTACGCACAAACTCCGTATTTGCCCAGCTTGTTAACAAACGAGTCGCTTATAAGCGGTTTTATCTAAACACGCCAGCGCTCATCTTATCTAGTTGCTTCTCGCAGGCTGAGATAAACATTATCTGCAAGAAGTGTCGCAAATGTTTTAACATACAAACTACTTGCTCCTTAGCCGATAATGAAAAGAAATTGGTACTTTGAAAAGTACACAAATAAAATCAGTGCAAAATACGAGTATATGTATTATGGTATTTGGATGTTGTGCTGCATATAAGTAATTCAATAAATGTTGTAATAGTGTTGGCGTTACCAACACACGTTACTTACATACATAGAGAAGGAAAGAAAGTGTGCGAGAGAGACATACAATTCTTCCTTTCTTACTCTTCTGTTCACTCAGGGTGAAAGAGGGGTTGTGGGCTAACGAGTTATAGGAGAGGACAGATAGATTAGTAGAGGTGATAGTGTCACGGGATTCTGAATCATTGAGTCTGTATCCTGAGAACTCATCCTACTTTCTGAAATTCGCCTTCCTCTGCCTCTACAGCCTATCTTTATCCGGTTGCCAGGCATGTCCGAGCCTAACCACATGACAGTTATATCACAGACAATAAAACTGGAGATAGAAGTTGAAATGGTGAGGGAGACATGGAAAGAACTTGAGCTGATGGCACGTGACAGGAGGCACGTGACAGGATGACTTGGCATGTGTTTTTTGAAGGCTTATGTTACTAGGGGAGCTAAAGGGTATGGGTTGAGTCGCTTGCTATGATATGCATGAGATAGCATGTGGCAGCAATCGAATGTTGTATAGGGCTGTGATAATGCCAGATGTTGACTCGTTTTCAAAACATAACGAATTGCCACTTAAAACAATAACTCAATGCTTGACAGTCGATCCACATGGTCTATTGCAAATTCACGAGAAACAGCTGAAATATATAAGTTCAATCAATTAACATGACTTCCCTTGCAGTCCTTAAGCAATCAGTTTCAATATGTCTCAATTACTCATGACATAATTCATGATATAATGGGGCAAAAGGTATTCAGCTACCACTACTAATGCAGCGCGGACATCAGTACTTAGCTTCAGGCATACGTTCAAATCTTATGAAGTGCTCATCACACAGAGGTAATAAAACAGTCAATTTTATAATCCACTAAATCGTTCCAGATACGGAAGAGTAATCAAGAAGAGAATAAAAATGGCCAAAGATGCATTCAACACCATGAGACAAATACTATCATTTAACACCATGAGACAAATAATATCATTTAACACCATGAGACAAATACTATCATTTAACACCATGAGACAAATAATATCATTTAACACCATGAGACAAATACTATCATTTAACACCATGAGACAAATACTATCATTTAACACCATGAGACAAATACTATCATTTAACACCATGAGACAAATACTATCATTTAACACCATGAGAAAATACTATTATTTAACACCATGAGACAAATACTATCATTTAACACCATGAGACAAATACTATCATTTAACACCATGGGACAAATACTATCATTTAACACCATGAGACAAATACTATCATTTAACACTATGAGACAAATACTATCATTTAACACCATGAGACAAATACTTCTTTTCATACTCCTCATGGATGATGTCATCAAGGCATGTAAGGAGAGAACAAGAAAGTATTCAGTGGGGTACTGGAAGATGAGACAGGTCTGTATTTCAGAGCTAGCATTTGCTGATGATGTTATCCTGATTGCTAAATCAGAGACACATCTCCAATCCAACCTGCAAGTCTGGAAGGAAGAGCTGGAGAAGAGAGGGATGTCATAAGCAGCTCTAAAACAAAATCCATGGTGATATCACGAGAAGAAAGAAAACATCAGATTAAGTTGGGAGAACAGGTCCTGGAGCAGGTCGACCACTTTAAATATCTCGGAGCTATTATAGACCGAAAGGGGGGCATCAAAGAAGAGTTGGCCACCCGAAAAGCAGCGGCTGGGAGACTTTATCAGGCCATAAATCGAGGATTCCTCAGCAAGAAAGAGGTTGGTAAGAAAACGAAGATGGCTGTATACCGCTCCACCTATGTCCCAGTCTTGACATATGGATGCGAGTCATGGGCAATGACTACAACCCACAAAAGCCAGATTCAAACCTCAGAAATGAGGTATCTGAGGAAGGTGGTTGAAGTAACAAGAAGAGACATGGTCCGCAACCAGACGATACGTCAAGGCCTAAAATCCCACCCGCTGCAGACCCAAATAGAACAGTCCCAACTAAGATGGTTTGGCCATGTCTGCAGAATGGGAGAAGATCGGCTACCACGACAAGCATGGGAAACAAAGAGCCAGGGATCCAGACCTCCAGGACGACCCAGAGTCCGCTGGGAGGACAACATTCGACAATCTTTGAAGGACCGAGGACTAGAATGGAACCAGGCCAGGAAGAAGACAGCCGATAGGATAGTCTGGCGCTCTCTCTTCCAAACCTCTACACCTCACGGTATAAGAGGAACGACTAAGTAAGTAAGAGACAAATACTATCGTTTAACACCATGAGACAAATACTATCATTTAACACCATGAGACAAATAGTATCATTTAACACCGTGAGACAAATACTATCATTTAAACAACAAACTTACATATTCAAACTGAGAGTCATCAAATGCTATAAATATTCTTCATTATTGTATGGTTTAGAAACATGGACAATAAACAAGCAATTAGAAGAAAGAATTGAGGTCTTTTAGATGTGGGTATATAGAAGAATGGACAAGAGAAGAAAACAAATAAAGAAGTCATAGAAATCATAGGAATGAAATGAGAATTAAGAAAAGAGATCACAATTAGACAGCCAAATTATTTTGGCCATCTTAAAAAAAAACAAAAAAACCTTGCTGAAGATCATAATGGATGCAAACGTTGAATGGCAAACGTGCAAAAGATAAACAGCGCAATGTGAAGATATCATCAAGAGATGGACATGACAGAGTCTATCAGAGTGCGCCATGAAGACCAGAGACAGAAGTCGTTGGAGATCCATTACAGCCGACCTCCGTTGTGAAGATGGCAGCTGATGACGATGGTGATAATTTCGTTCCATTTGCACAATCCATAATATTGGTGTTCTCTTTAAGAACGCCAGGAATTACATTAGATCTATTGAAATAACTAGGCTTGAAGGGAGAGTCAATGACAGAGACACATAGCAGTCGTGGCGAAACTCCAGGAAGGACAACGGAGTTCAGGACAGTAATATTATGTACAAGGTCTTTACTTCCACAACCAGCTCAGGTTGCCAGTATTTAACAGCCAGTATAGCACTTGCGAACAAGGTGAAAAGGGTTGTTATCCTATTGGGCTTATTCCTCTTCAGCATCAAGAAGATTAAAGGGCTGAAAAGTTTGTCTGACAGGTGGAACTACTTCTTTTTGTGTAATCGATGTTTTCACTAGCAGTGAAAATCGCTTGCTCCTAATAACTGCTACTATTTTCTAATATTTCTAATGAAGGCTTCGGACCCCTTTGATTGTCCAATGAAGGCTACAGACCCCTTCTTGGAAAAAGTATACATAAAAGCAAAATTTAAAATTTTGCATTTAAAATTTGAGGTTTTGTACACGGCCCCTCTAGCATCCATTCATCCCCCCCCCCCCCCCCCCCCCCCCCCCCCCACTGCTATAAAGTACAGATAAAGGTTGTCCCCTTTGATTGTCTAATGAAGGCTTCGGACCCCTTTGATTGTCTAATGAAGGCTTCGGACCCCTTTGATTGTCTAATGAAGGCTTCGGACCCCTTTGATTGTCTAATGAAGGCTTCGGACCCCTTTGATTGTCTAATGAAGACTTCGGACCCCTTTGATTTTCTAATGAAGGCTTCGGACTCCTTTGATTGTCTAATGAAGGCTTCGGACCCCTTTGATTGTCTAATGAAGGCTTTGGACCCCTTTGATTGTCTAATGAAGGCTTCGGACCCCTTTGATTGTCTAATGAAGGCTTCGGACCCCTTTGATATTCTAATGAAGGCTTCGGACTCCTTTAATTGTCTAATGAAGGCTTCGGACCCCTTTGATTGTCCAATGAAGGCTACAGACCCCTTTGATTGTCTAATGAAGGCTACAGACCCCTTTGATTGTCTAATGAAGGCTACAGACCCCTTTGATTGTCCAATGATGGCTACAGACCCCTTTGATTGTCTAATGAAGGCAACGGACCCCTTTGATTGTCCAATGAAGGCTACAGACGCCTTTGTCCAATGAAGGCTACAGACCCCTTTGATTGTCTAATGAAGGCTTTGGACCTCTTTGATTGTCTAATAAATGCTTCAGACCCCCTTGATTGCCTAATAAAGGCTTCGGACCCCTTTGATTGTCCAATGAAGGCTACAGACCCCCTTGATTGTCCAATGAAGGCTACAGACCCCTTTGATTGTCTAATGAAGGGTTCGGACCCCTTTGATTGTCTAATGAAGGCTTCGGACCCTTTTGATTGTCTAATGAAGGCTTCGGACCCCTTTGATTGTCTAATGAAGGCTTTGGACCCCTTTGATTGTCTAATGAAGGCTTCGGACCCCTTCGATTGTCTAATGAAGGCTTCGGACCCCTTTGATTGTCTAATGAAGGCTTCGGACCCCTTTGATTTTCTAATGAAGGCTTCGGACTCCTTTGATTGTCTAATGAAGGCTTCGGACCCCTTTGATTGTCTAATGAAGGCTTCGGACCCCTTTGTCTAATGAAGGCTTTGGACCCCTTTGATTTTCTAATGAAGGCTTCGGACCCCTTTGATTGTCTAATGAAGGCTACAGACCCATTTGATTGTCTAATAAAGGCTACAGACCCCTTTGATTGTCCAATGAAGGCTACAGACCCCTTTGATTGTCTAATGAAGGCAACGGACCCCTTTGATTGTCCAATGAAGGCTACAGACGCCTTTGATTGTCCAATGAAGGCTACAGACCCCTTTGATTGTCTAATGAAGGCTTTGGACCCCTTTGATTGTCTAATGAATGCTTCCGACCCCCTTTATTGTCTAATGAAGGCTTCGGACCCCTTTGATTGTCCAATGAAGGCTACAGAGCCCCTTGATTGTCCAATGAAGGCTACAGACCCCTTTGATTATCTAATGAAGGCTTCGGACCCCTTTGATTGTCTAATGAAGGCTTCGGACCCCTTTGATTGTCTAATGAAGGCTTCGGACCCCTTTGATTGTCTAATGAAGGCTTCGGACCCCTTTGATTGTCTAATGAAGGCTTCGAACCCCTTTGATTGTCTAATGAAGGCTTCGGACCCCTTTGATTGTCTAATGAAGACTTCGGACCCCTTTGATTTTCTAATGAAGGCTTCGGACTCCTTTGATTGTCTAATGAAGGCTTCGGACCCCTTTGATTGTCTAATGAAGGCTTCGGACCCCTTTGATTGACTAATGAAGGCTTCGGACCCCTTTGATTGTCTAATGAAGGCTTCGGACCATTTTGATTGTCTAATGAAGACTTCGGACCCCTTTGATTTTCTAATGAAGGCTTCGGACTCCTTTGATTGTCTAATGAAGGCTTCGGACCCCTTTGATTGTCTAATGAAGGCTTCGGACCCCTTTGATTGTCTAATGACGGCTTCGGACCCCTTTGATATTCTAATGAAGGCTTCGGACTCCTTTAATTGTCTAATGAAGGCTTTGGACCCCTTTGATTGTCCAATGAAAGCTACAGACCCCTTTGATGGTCTAATGAAGGCTACAGACCCCTTTGATTGTCTAATGAAGGCTACAGACCCTTTGATTGTCTAATGAAGGCTACAGACCCCTTTGATTGTCAAATGAAGGCTATGGACCCCTTTGATTGTCCAATGAAGGCTACGGACACCTTTGATTGTCTAATGAAGGCTTCGGACCCCTTTGATTGTCCAATGAAGGCTACAGACCCCTTTGATTATCCAATGAAGGCTACGGACCCCTTTGATTGTCTATTGAAGGCTTCGAACCCCTTTGATTGTCTAATGAAGGCTTCGGACCCCTTTGATTGTCTAATGAAGACTTCGGACCCCTTTGATTTTCTAATCAAGGCTTCGGACTCCTTTGATTGTCTAATGAAGGCTTCGGACCCCTTTGATTGTCTAATGAAGACTTCGGACCCCTTTGATTTTCTAATGAAGGCTTCGGACTCCTTTGATTGTCTAATGAAGGCTTCGGACCCCTTTGATTGTCTAATGAAGGCTTCGGACCCCTTTGATTGTCTAATGAAGGCTTCGGACCCCTTTGATATTCTAATGAAGGCTTCGGACTCCTTTAATTGTCTAATGAAGGCTTTGGACCCCTTTGATTGTCCAATGAAGGCTACAGACCCCTTTGATTGTCTAATGAAGGCTACAGACCCCTTTGATTGTCTAATGAAGGCTACAGACCCCTTTGATTGTCTAATGAAGGCTACAGACCCCTTTGATTGTCCAATAAAGGCTATGGACCCCTTTGATTGTCCACTGAAGGCTACGGACCCCTTTGATTGTCTAATGAAGGCTTCGGACCCCTTTGATTGTCCAATGAAGGCTACAGACCCCTTTGATTATCCAATGAAGGCTACGGACCCCTTTGATTGTCTAATGAAGGCTACAGACCCCATTGATTGTCTAATGAAGGCTACAGAACTATTTGATTGTCCAATGAAGGCTACAGACCCCTTTTATTGTCTAATGAAGGCTACGGACCCCTTTGATTGTCCAATGAAGGCTACAGACCCCTTTGATTGTCCAATGAAAGCTACAGACCCCTTTGATTGTCTAATGAAGGCTTTGGACTCCTTTGATTGTCTAATGAAGGCTTCGGACCCCCTTGATTGCCTAATGAAGGCTTTGGACCCCTTTGATTGTCCAATGAAGGCTACAGACCCTCTTGATTGTCCAATGAAGACTACAGACCCCTTTGATTGTCTAATGAAGGCTTCGGACCCCTTTGATTGTCCAATGAAGGCTACAGAGCCCTTTGATTGTCCAATGAAGGCTACAGACCCCTTTGATTGTCTAATGAAGGCTTCGGACCCCTTTGATTGTCTAATGAAGGCTTCGGACCCCTTTGATTGTCTAATGAAGGCTTCGGACCCCTTTGATTTTCTAATGAAGGCTTCGGACTCCTTTGATTGTCTAATGAAGGCTTCGGACCCCTTTGATTGTCTAATGAAGGCTTCGGACCCCTTTGTCTAATGAAGGCTTTGGACCCCTTTGATTTTCTAATGAAGGCTTCGGACCCCTTTGATTGTCTAATGAAGGCTACAGACCCATTTGATTGTCTAATAAAGGCTACAGACCCCTTTGATTGTCCAATGAAGGCTACAGACCCCTTTGATTGTCTAATGAAGGCAACGGACCCCTTTGATTGTCCAATGAAGGCTACAGACGCCTTTGATTGTCCAATGAAGGCTACAGACCCCTTTGATTGTCTAATGAAGGCTTTGGACCCCTTTGATTGTCTAATGAATGCTTCCGACCCCCTTTATTGTCTAATGAAGGCTTCGGACCCCTTTGATTGTCCAATGAAGGCTACAGAGCCCCTTGATTGTCCAATGAAGGCTACAGACCCCTTTGATTGTCTAATGAAGGCTTCGGACCCCTTTGATTGTCTAATGAAGGCTTCGGACCCCTTTGATTGTCTAATGAAGGCTTCGGACCCCTTTGATTGTCTAATGAAGGCTTCGGACCCCTTTGATTGTCTAATGAAGGCTTCGAACCCCTTTGATTGTCTAATGAAGGCTTCGGACCCCTTTGATTGTCTAATGAAGACTTCGGACCCCTTTGATTTTCTAATGAAGGCTTCGGACTCCTTTGATTGTCTAATGAAGGCTTCGGACCCCTTTGATTGTCTAATGAAGGCTTCGGACCCCTTTGATTGACTAATGAAGGCTTCGGACCCCTTTGATTGTCTAATGAAGGCTTCGGACCATTTTGATTGTCTAATGAAGACTTCGGACCCCTTTGATTTTCTAATGAAGGCTTCGGACTCCTTTGATTGTCTAATGAAGGCTTCGGACCCCTTTGATTGTCTAATGAAGGCTTCGGACCCCTTTGATTGTCTAATGACGGCTTCGGACCCCTTTGATATTCTAATGAAGGCTTCGGACTCCTTTAATTGTCTAATGAAGGCTTTGGACCCCTTTGATTGTCCAATGAAAGCTACAGACCCCTTTGATGGTCTAATGAAGGCTACAGACCCCTTTGATTGTCTAATGAAGGCTACAGACCCTTTGATTGTCTAATGAAGACTACAGACCCCTTTGATTGTCCAATGAAGGCTATGGACCCCTTTGATTGTCCAATGAAGGCTACGGACACCTTTGATTGTCTAATGAAGGCTTCGGACCCCTTTGATTGTCCAATGAAGGCTACAGACCCCTTTGATTATCCAATGAAGGTTACGGACCCCTTTGATTGTCTATTGAAGGCTTCGAACCCCTTTGATTGTCTAATGAAGGCTTCGGACCCCTTTGATTGTCTAATGAAGACTTCGGACCCCTTTGATTTTCTAATGAAGGCTTCGGACTCCTTTGATTGTCTAATGAAGGCTTCGGACCCCTTTGATTGTCTAATGAAGACTTCGGACCCCTTTGATTTTCTAATGAAGGCTTCGGACTCCTTTGATTGTCTAATGAAGGCTTCGGACCCCTTTGATTGTCTAATGAAGGCTTCGGACCCCTTTGATTGTCTAATGAAGGCTTCGGACCCCTTTGATATTCTAATGAAGGCTTCGGACTCCTTTAATTGTCTAATGAAGGCTTTGGACCCCTTTGATTGTCCAATGAAGGCTACAGACCCCTTTGATTGTCTAATGAAGGCTACAGACCCCTTTGATTGTCTAATGAAGGCTACAGACCCCTTTGATTGTCTAATGAAGGCTACAGACCCCTTTGATTGTCCAATAAAGGCTATGGACCCCTTTGATTGTCCACTGAAGGCTACGGACCCCTTTGATTGTCTAATGAAGGCTTCGGACCCCTTTGATTGTCCAATGAAGGCTACAGACCCCTTTGATTATCCAATGAAGGCTACGGACCCCTTTGATTGTCTAATGAAGGCTACAGACCCCATTGATTGTCTAATGAAGGCTACAGAACTATTTGATTGTCCAATGAAGGCTACAGACCCCTTTTATTGTCTAATGAAGGCTACGGACCCCTTTGATTGTCCAATGAAGGCTACAGACCCCTTTGATTGTCCAATGAAAGCTACAGACCCCTTTGATTGTCTAATGAAGGCTTTGGACTCCTTTGATTGTCTAATGAAGGCTTCGGACCCCCTTGATTGCCTAATGAAGGCTTTGGACCCCTTTGATTGTCCAATGAAGGCTACAGACCCTCTTGATTGTCCAATGAAGACTACAGACCCCTTTGATTGTCTAATGAAGGCTTCGGACCCCTTTGATTGTCCAATGAAGGCTACAGAGCCCTTTGATTGTCCAATGAAGGCTACAGACCCCTTTGATTGTCTAATGAAGGCTTCGGACCCGTTTGATTGTCTAATGAAGGCTACAGACCCCTTCTTGGAAAAAGTATACATAAAAGCAAAATTTAAAATTTTGCAGAGGTTTTGTACACGGACCCTCTAGCAGCCATTTACACCCCCCCCCCCCTTCCCCCCCCCCCCCCCCCCTCTGCTATAAAGTACAGATAAAGGTTGTCCCATAGCAGATACTGCCGCAGAGAAGTGAAATGTTAGAGACTTCACTAAACTAGGTCTAGCTTTATGACGTGGGGTGACCAGTTTCCTTGCTCGTTGCCTTTCGTAATGATCATGTGCCCATTTACAGCTGGGTAGGCTGGAGCGTGATGCAACCAAGTATCGTTCACGATATCCTGTAACTTTGCCGCAAAAGACGCACGCTCTAACCATTTAGCCAATCAGACGCTCTAAGTAGGCTGTGGGTACTGAAAAATTCAAGACCCCCATTAGCCTTCATTAGACAATCAAAGGGGTCTGTAGCCTTCATTGGACAAAGGCGTCTGTAGCCTTCATTGGACAATCAAAGGGGTCCGTTGCCTTCATTAGACAATCAAAGGGGTCTGTAGCCATCATTGGACAATCAAATGGGTCCGAAGCCTTCATTATACAATCAAAGGAGTCCGAAGCCTTTATTAGAAAATCAAAGGGGTCCGAAGCCTTCATTAGACAATCAAAGGGGTCCGAAGCCTTCATTAGACAATCAAAGGGGTCCGAAGCCTTCATTAGACAATCAAAGGGGTCCGAAGCCTTCATTAGACAATCAAAGGGGTCTGAAGCCTTCATTAGACAATCAAAGGGGTACGAAGCCTTCATTAGACAATTAAAGGGGTCTGTAGCCTTCATTGGACAATTAAAGGGGTCTGTAGCCTTCATTGGACAATCTGAAGGGTTCATAGTCTTCGAAGCATAATCAAAAGCGCCTTAAGCCTTCTTCGGACAATCAAACGGGCACAAATCCTTTATCCGACAATCAGAAGCGTTTATAATCTTCGAGGCACAATCAACGGCGTCCTAAGCTTTCATCGGACAATCAAAGGGTGCCATGGTTCAGAACAAGGTTAATAAACCCAGCTTTATGGTCTACTAGGTTAACTACGTTTTTGTCGCTATTTTTGTTTTATTTCGAGTCCTTCAGTTCACAATTCATGTTTTGTGATTACATCTTTCGTTAGAACCACTCCCTCTACAGTACATTTCAACTCTAGAAATCTGTTTGGAAGATCATAAATCACGAAATTCGCCTCAAAGAAATGCCTTCATGTTAATTACTTCTCAGATCGTTGTCAGAATCTGTTTGCCAACTTAATAGAACCGATGTCTTATTTTAACCCGTCTTAAAAAGTAACGCCAGGTCTGCGTAAACATTATTGTTGGATTGAAATAAATAGGTTAATGGGTATCCGAAACGAGTTTTTGCTTTTGTTAGGTAGGTTTTAATGAAGTTTATAATTGACTCCCGTCATTACACATCTGAGACACACAAATACCTTTCTTGTGCCAATATTTGTAATTACGTACTAAATCTATGAATATTCGTAATCGTCAGATTTTACAAGCTGTGTCAGATGTGGATACACTTACAACTCCACCGCTATTTACAGTAGATGTAAATATCTTATTGTTGCTGTCTTCAGCTCCCTTCTCCAAGGAGCGTAGGCTTTCAACAAACATATGCCGAGGCACCTTGTCGTTTCCATCAGCTCAATGTCTTTCCATGTCCTCGTCATCGCCATATTTGTCTCCTGTTCTGTTCTCCGTGTTTTCTTCCTCTGTCTCTCTTACCCTGGTCATTCCAGAACAAAGACTGCTTGGTCATGTTATCAGCAAGTTTCCACAATGTTTGTCAAATCCGTCCCCACCGTCTTCTTCTCATCTCTTGTTCCACTGGCACTTGTCTGGTCCTTGTCATCAGTTACACATTAGTGATCATGTCATACAACTTCTATCACTCTATTCAACTTCTATCACTCTATTCAATTTTTATTTTTCCTACTTCTTCTTTCACCCTTGAACACCCCGAGGAGCATAGGGCTTCAACAAACGTAAGCCAAGTCTTCCTGTCCCGTGCCATCATTCTCATGTCTTTATCATCCCCTTAGGATCTACCATCAATGACAAACTCTCACTGGATACAGAAATCGACAGCCGCATTGGCAAAGCTGCAGCTACCTTTGCCCGCCTCACACCGCGTGTTTGGGGAAACTCCAAACTCACAATGAAGACCAAAGCTGCGGTATATAATGCCTGCGTCACCAGCACACTCCTATATGGCAGCTATGCTAAGCAAGAAAGAAGGCTCAATACCTTCCATTTACGGTGTCTACGCCACATCCTCGGCATCTCGTGGAAAGATAAAGTGACAAATGTCGAGGTGTTGTCACGTGCTGGCCTTCAAAGTATGTATACACTGCTTAGACAGCGCAGACTTCGCTGGCTTGGCCATGTTCGCCGCATGGAAGATGGTCGCATCCCAAAAGATATCTTCTACGGACAATTGGCAGATGGCAAGAGAACAGTTGGGCGACCACAGCTGAGGTTCAAAGATGTGTGCAAGAGAGATATGAGGTCACTGGACATGGATCCAGCAACATGGAAGGATGAAGCTGCCGATCGCACTAAGTGGCGATGCTGATTACGGCGCCACCTCAGATTGGGCGAAGAGAGGCTCACACAACAAGCAGAGGAGGGGAGGAAACGTCGAAAGGAGCACCAGGAAAATAAGCAGCTGAGGGCTGTCACCTCAGGGGCGCATTCCCATAGTCAGTTATGACTGAAGGGGCTATTATTATTATCATCCCCTTCATGTCTGTCTCCAGTTATCTTCTCTATATTTTGTTGGTCTTCATCTACCTTTCTTACCCTCAAGATTCCAGAACAAAGACTGCCTGGTGAAGCTATCCTCAGGTTTCCTCAGTGTGTGTCCTATCCATCGCAAACGTCTTCTTCTCATCTCTTGTTCAGCTGGCGCACGTCTGGGTCGTGTCATGATTTCCACTTTAGTGATCTTGTAATACTGCTTCAATCCTTCTATCTATGCAAGCACACATTTATCAGTGTTTGTATCTTTGTGGTTGTTGTACAGGTATAGATAATCTTACAACTCCATCTTCACTATCTATAGTAGATTTGATACTTCAGCAGTTGTTTCAATTAATCGTTACCTGTCAGATCCCTGAGGACAAGAGGCTGTAACAAATACAAGCAACGCCTTCCTATCTTGTACTATCCGTTAAAGTCTTTCCATGTATTCGTTATCACCTCCGTGTCTATGTGTAATTCCCTTCTTCGTGTAATTGTTGGCCTTCATATATTTCCACTTACCCTGGGAATTCCAGAACAAGGACTGCCTTACAAATCTATCAACAAGTTTTCTCAGTGTGTTCCATACCGTGTATTTATCTCTTTTCTTGCAATTAACAGCACATCCATACACTTTATCTTTCTCGCTTCGTTCCATTTACAGCACATCCATAAACTTTATCTTTCTCTCTTAGTTCTATTTACAGCACATCTATACACTTTATCTTTCTCGCTTAGTTCTATTTTCAGCCCATCTATACACTTTATCTTTCTCCTTCCTTGCTATTTACAGCAAGTTTATAATCTTTATTTTCTCTACCTTTGCTGTTTACATCACATGTATTCATTTTCTTTTCTTCCGTCATCTACCACAATCTACACTTTATCTTTCTCTTTTTTGCTCGCTTCGTTCCATCTACAGCACATCTTTACATTTTATCTTTCTCGCTGCGTTCTATTTACAGCACATCTATACATTTTATCTTTCTCGCTGCGTTCTATTAACAGTAGGGTGATCATTTCGTTCAACGCAAACTGGAGGATACAATTCACTTATTTGTCGTGGAAAGAAGGACGAGGAAGGGCACTATAATGAAAATGTAGGATATATTTATTTTATATAATAGCTGACAGTGAAGCTTATTGATTACAAATCAAACAATAATTTAATCAAATCACCTTTATTTTGTGTCTATTGATATATTAAGATGATAAACATCGTCTTTGAAAACGATTGGTTACTTTTTAAATACACACAGAAACATTGTCACATAAATAACATTAGCGGTTGTTCTGGTTCTGGCGCAAGCAAATTTGTTGGCACTTTCTGAATGATGGAAAGCGTTTTAAAGTACAGTCCACTGATTTCAAATTATTGTCATGTATGAAAAGCAACAAGATCTTCTTTAGCAGTTACTTTTTTCAGTTCCGTGCTTGTTTGTTTGCAAACACTGTAATGTCAGTTTTGGTTGCGAACGTTCAGACACAAGTGCATTCTTGTAGCGTTCATGTTATCGTGTATGTGAGGGTTTGTGTGTGTTTTTTTAATCAGCAGCAACTTTATTTGCAACTGACACAAATGTGCAACCTCTGCACACGAGACATTCTGCTTCTAAATCTTGCCGACTTCTGGCAAAACATGGAAATTTCTTTTTTCAATTTATCTGCGCCCTAATAAAACTGACAGCCCATGTTTCTTGCTTGAGGGAAGCACGCTTTGCCAAAGTAAGGAAAAATCCTACTTTTTAAAAAATTTGACATTTATTTGAGTAGATTTGTGTAATAAATATCTTCTTCTTCTTCTTCTTTGATCCTTAGCCGCCGACCGATAATAAATATATAACGTCATTAATTAATTTTTAATTCGATATCAAAGCTAAAATACGTCTTATCATTCAAAGTGCATTTCTGGATATGGGTGGCAATAAACAAATAGAGCGAAGATGTGTAAAACTGAGTTAAAATATGGTTATAATCTGTTACTGAAAAACAATCCAACAACATGAAATCTTATGGGATTGTTGAGACATTGTTTGCTGGATTCTAAAGAATTTCAATCTTCGGAAGTGAAATTCAAATGGGGAATCTTCGAAATGGCGTTTTTCATATAATTTATTAAATTGCGAAAAAACCGGATATTTCAACATTTTAAAAAAATCCGGCCGGTTGGGCTATGGAAAGCCGGACCAATGCAGACGTTTGGTCACCCTAATTTATATCACATCATACACTTTATCGCTTCGTTTTATTTACAGCACATCTATACACGTTATCTATCTCGCTTCGTTTTATTTACAGCACATCTATACACTTTATCTTTCTCGCTTCTTTTTATTTACAGCCCATCTTTACACTTTATCTTTCTCGCTCCGTTTTTTTAATCACCCCATTTCCACATTATCTTTCTTCGTCCTTGATTTAGACACGTCGGTGGCAAATGTTCCTTCTTTCTTGCTGTTTACACCAGTTCAGTACACTTTATTGTCCTCCGTCGCTATTTACAGCACATCTATACACTTGATCTTTCTCCCCTTAGTACTATTCACAACACATTCATACACTATCTTTATCCCTTTAGTACTATTCACAACACATGCATACACTATCTTTATCCCTTTAGTACTATTCACAACACATGCATACACTATCTTTATCCCCTTAGTACTATTCACAACACATTCATACACTATCTTTATCCCTTTCGTACTATTCACAACACATGCATACACTATCTTTACCCCTTTAGTACTATTAACAACACATTCATACACTATCTTTATCTCTTTAGTACTATTCACAACACATTCATACACTATCTTTATCCCTTTAGTACTATTCACAACACATTCATACACTATCTTTGTCCCTTTTGTACTATTCACAACACATGCATACACTATCGTTATCCCTTTAGTACTATTAACAACACATTCATACACTATCTTTATCCCTTTAGTACTATTCACAACACATTCATACACTATCTTTGTCCCTTTAGTACTATTCACAACACAAGCATTCACTATCTTTATCCCTTTAGTACTATTAACAACACATTCATACACTATCTTTATCCCTTTAGTACTATTCACAACACATTCATACACTATCTTTATTCCTTTAGTACTATTCACAACACATTCATACACTATCTTTATCCCTTTAGCACCATTCACAACACATTCATACACTATCCCTTTAGTACTATTCACAGCACATTCATACACTATCTTTATCCCTTTAGTACTATTCACAACACATTCATACAATATCTTTATCCCTTTAGTACTATTCACAACACATTCATACACTATCTTTATTCCTTTAGTACTATTCACAACACATTCATACACTATCTTTATCTCTTTAGTACTATTCACAGCACATTCATACACTATCTTTATCCCTTTAGTACTATTCACAGCACATTCATACACTATCTTTATCCCTTTAGTACTATTCACAACACATTCATACAATATCTTTATCCCTTTAGTACTATTCACAACACATTCATACACTATCTTTATTCCTTTAGTACTATTCACAACACATTCATACACTATCTTTATCTCTTTAGTACTATTCACAACACATTCATACACTATCTTTATTCCTTTAGTACTATTCACAACACATTCATACACTATCTTTATCTCTTTAGTACTATTCACAACACATTCATACACTATCTTTATTCCTTTAGTACTATTCACAACACATTCATACACTATCTTTATCTCTTTAGTACTATTCACAACACATTCATACACTATCTTTATTCCTTTAGTACTATTCACAACACATTCATACACTATCTTTATCCCTTTAGTACTATTCACAACACATTCATACACTATCTTTATCCCTTTAGTACTATTCACAACACATTCATACACTACCTTTATCTCTTTAGTACTATTCACAGCACATTCATACACTATCTTTATCCCTTTAGTACTATTCACAACACATTCATACACTATCTTTATCCCTTTAGCACCATTCACAACACATTCATACACTATCCCTTTAGTACTATTCACAACACATTCATACACTATCTTTATCCCTTTAGTACTATTCACAACACATTCATACAATATCTTTATCCCTTTAGTACTATTCACAACACATTCATACACTATCTTTATTCCTTTAGTACTATTCACAACACATTCATACACTATCTTTATCTCTTTAGTACTATTCACAGCACATTCATACACTATCTTTATCCCTTTAGTACTATTCACAGCACATTCATACACTATCTTTATCCCTTTAGTACTATTCACAACACATTCATACAATATCTTTATCCCTTTAGTACTATTCACAACACATTCATACACTATCTTTATTCCTTTAGTACTATTCACAACACATTCATACACTATCTTTATCTCTTTAGTACTATTCACAACACATTCATACACTATCTTTATCTCTTTAGTACTATTCACAACACATTCATACACTATCTTTATTCCTTTAGTACTATTCACAACACATTCATACACTATCTTTATCTCTTTAGTACTATTCACAGCACATTCATACACTATCTTTATCCCTTTAGTACTATTCACAGCACATTCATACACTATCTTTATCCCTTTAGTACTATTCACAACACATTCATACAATATCTTTATCCCTTTAGTACTATTCACAACACATTCATACACTATCTTTATTCCTTTAGTACTATTCACAACACATTCATACACTACCTTTATCTCTTTAGTACTATTCACAGCACATTCATACACTATCTTTATCTCTTTAGTACTATTCACAACACATTCATACACTATCTTTATTCCTTTAGTACTATTCACAGCACATTCATACACTATCTTTATTCCTTTAGTACTATTCACAGCACATTCATACACTATCTTTATTCCTTTAGTACTATTCACAACACATTCATACACTATCTTTATTCCTTTAGTACTATTCACAGCACATTCATACACTATCTTTATTCCTTTAGTACTATTCACAACACATTCATACACTACCTTTATCTCTTTAGTACTATTCACAGCACATTCATACACTATCTTTATCTCTTTAGTACTATTCACAACACATTCATACAATATCTTTATCCCTTTAGTACTATTCACAACACATTCATACACTATCTTTATTCCTTTAGTACTATTCACAACACATTCATACACTATCTTTATTCCTTTAGTACTATTCACAACACATTCATACACTACCTTTATCTCTTTAGTACTATTCACAGCACATTCATACACTATCTTTATCTCTTTAGTACTATTCACAACACATTCATACACTATCTTTATTCCTTTAGTACTATTCACAGCACATTCATACACTATCTTTATTCCTTTAGTACTATTCACAACACATTCATACACTACCTTTATCTCTTTAGTACTATTCACAGCACATTCATACACTATCTTTATTCCTTTAGTACTATTCACAACACATTCATACACTATCTTTATTCCTTTAGTACTATTCACAACACATTCATACACTATCTTTATCTCTTTAGTACTATTCACAGCACATTCATACACTATCTTTATTCCTTTAGTACTATTCACAACACATTCATACACTATCTTTATTCCTTTAGTACTATTCACAACACATTCATACACTATCTTTATCCCTTTAGTACTATTCACAACACATTCATACACTATCTTTATCCCTTTAGTACTATTCACAACACATTCATACACTATCTTTATCCCTTTAGTACTATTCACAACACATTCATACACTATCTTTATTCCTTTAGTACTATTCACAACACATTCATACACTATCTTTATCCCTTTAGTACTATTCACAACACATTCATACACTATCTTTATCCCTTTAGTACTATTCACAACACATTCATACACTATCTTTATTCCTTTAGTACTATTCACAACACATTCATACACTATCTTTATCCCTTTAGTACTATTCACAACACATTCATACACTATCTTTATCCCTTTAGTACTATTCACAGCACATTCATACACTATCTTTATTCCTTTAGTACTATTCACAACACATTCATACACTATCTTTATTCCTTTAGTACTATTCACAACACATTCATACACTATCTTTATCTCTTTAGTACTATTCACAACACATTCATACACTATCTTTATCCCTTTAGTACTATTCACAACACATTCATACACTATCTTTATTCCTTTAGTACTATTCACAACACATTCATACACTATCTTTATTCCTTTAGTACTATTCACAACACATTCATACACTATCTTTATCTCTTTAGTACTATTCACAGCACATTCATACACTATCTTTATCTCTTTAGTACTATTCACAACACATTCATACACTATCTTTATTCCTTTAGTACTATTCACAACACATTCATACACTATCTTTATTCCTTTAGTACTATTCACAACACATTCATACACTATCTTTATCCCTTTAGTACTATTCACAACACATTCATACACTATCTTTATTCCTTTAGTACTATTCACAACACATTCATACACTTGATCCTTCTCCCTCCTTGCTATTTACATACATTTACACTTTTCCTCCTTCCTTGCTGTGTACATCTATACATTTTTTTCCCCCCCCCCCCCCCCCCTTTCCTGCCTTGCTATTTACAACCGATCTATACATATTTATGGTGCAGCTTGTTCGCTAATGTAACCAGATCTTTACATCATCGTTAACAACATCACCACAAGCGAGACAAACTCCGCTGTAAATCAGAAGAAAGTTTAGATGTAAAATATAGACAAAGGTGACAGCGTAGTCGGCAAGATCGGCTGTAATTAAAGCAGTATCGATCCTGGAACAAAGAAATCAACCTTTTACAAGAACACAGGCGTAGGTAAAAACTATCAAGGAATGACCTTTAGATATAGATTATTCATAAAAAAGCCGGATCACGATTGTTTGCCAGTAGCCACTCATCTCACGTTGATGACTACAGCGACATTATAATAATGTTCGTAGAAGTTTGTATTTTTTTAACAACAGACTAGGAGGATAAAGTGTATCTATGAGATAATACGTCTGCTCTGATTCAACCCATTGGTTTTCTTAGAAAAACAAGATGTTCGTTTGTTAACATCAGATGAAGAGGTTAGATAACAAGTTGTAGGATTGTTAACAACAAATTGAGTAGTCAAAAAAAAAAAAAAAAAACACACACACACACACATATTGAGGAATTTTAAACAATAAATAAAGAAATTTGAAAACTCACGTTGTGCAATAGTTAACTACAAATGAAGAAGATAGAAAACTCAAGTTGCTGGAATGTTAACAACAATTGAAGAAATTAGAATACTGAAGTTATGGGATTGCTAACAAAATTGATTGTTATTGTTATTGTTGGTCAGAATCGACGTCACTGCACTTCGGGTAAACCCATAAATCTATTATATAAATAAAAAATAAATAAAATGGCATGAAATCAGTTTTACAAGTTAACGGTACACAGGAAACAAAGGACATTTCGGGTTTTACCCTTCGTCAGCCACAGTTACGAACAGGTGACAAGGACAAGAATTATATATAGGAGCTACAAATATATATGATGATGAGGAACACACCAAATGAGCGAAACATGCAGATGGAACAGCGACGCTAAGCGAAACGAGAACAATAATACTGTAAGAAAATATTAAAACCAGACAGACATACCGAAACAAGAAAGTAAATAATCAACGACACGAAGACAGGAATGAACAACGCTATTGAAACATGTAAAAAGTCACTTAGCTCGATCCCAGAGTGAAACACTTAAGATGTCTGTCAAAATGAGCGTCATGCGGAAGTGACCTACGAATTAGTGACGGCTAAAAAGATACAAAAGGATACGAAACGATCCAAAGCAAAAACAAAGATAGATCAGAAAAACAACGACAGACAAGATAAAGAGGTATGAAACAGAGAGAGAAGCCACTAGAATCTATGCAAAATGATGCTGGACATTAAGGCCTTCAGGAGATAAAACGCCCATTTGAAAAATAAGACGAATCTCCAACGAAAAGCGAGTACGGTCATCACCGACACATGAAAGGAGGGCAGTGACATGAATATCAGAATTGCCTGAATGGTCAGGCCTATTGAAATGAAGGGCCACCGGTAAAGATTTGCCATGATAGATGTCATTTAAGTGCTCACGAAACCTGTCTTCCAAACGTCTGCCAGTTTCACCAATACAGGTAATGCCACACCTCTTACAGATGATAGCATAAATCAGGTTTCTGGATTCGCACGTGAAAAACTCTCTAATGTCAAATTTACCGTTCGGAAAAGAAACTGACTGAGTTTGGAGTACAAAAGGACAGGTCTTACATATGCGGCGTTGGCACGGTTTAGTGCCGAAGTAAGAAGGACTGGTTGGTCTCAAGCGACTGTGTACAAGAATATCCCTAAAATTCTTATCCCTGCGATATGCCACCAAACGGGTATCACGAAACAACTCTCTGGTATCAGGATCAGCGTGGAGAATAGGCAGATGACGGAACATAATTTTTTTCACCGCCAAACAGTGGGGATGGAACGTTAAGACAAGTTTGAGTCTGTCAGATGTAGTAATAGGTTTGGCAGTGAGTGCAACCAGACGAGTAACGTGTCTGATGCGATTAAGAGCATTAGATAATACTCTATTAGGATAGTGACGGAAATCATCTTCATCCTGACATACCCGACGTAAGCATAGAAGTTGAGAAAATGGAATGGAATCTTTACAGCTGAGAGGGTGAGAAGAGGTACTGTCATAAACCCAAAAATCTCCTTCAGAAAATGTCGAAGTTAGAAAACACAAGTTGTGAGATTGTTTTAAAAAAGTGAAGAATTTAGAAAATTCAAGATACGGGATTGTTAACAACAGATGAACATTTAAGAAAACTTACGATATAGGATTGTTAACGATTGGTGAAGTAGAGAAAAAACACAAATTTTAGGATTCTTAACAACAGGTGAAAGTTAGAAAACTCAGGTTGTGCGATTGTTATCAACAGATGAAGAAGTTAGAAAACTCAGGTTGTGCCATTGTTATCAACAGATGAAGAGTTAGAAAACTCAAGTTCAAGAAGTTTAAAATCCCAGTATTTTTGTTGCATTGTTGTCACAAAATGACCTCGAAACTTTTTAATTCTTGTGTCATCCCGTAATTCATTTGTGCACTTTGCGTTCTATTTTCCTATTTCGGACAATATTTGGTATTTTCGAGTCATTATTTACAATTCTTCCTGAAATAATTCGTCATGTCTGTTTACCTGCTGATCATCCCTGCTGAGAGAGAAGACAGATGATGCAATTCTGGCAGACAGTCATGTGAGTAAAATTCTCGTGTATCAGATATTGGCGCGATGGATTAACACGAAGATAGCCCAGCAAGTTTATCTATCGCTCATATGGCTATAGTAACTTCAAAATTTCTCTCGTGGATAGAACACAACCCAGATCGTCACACGATGAATGTTTGTTTGCACAGGTACAATGTAGTAGGTTATTTAGGAGGTGGCCTATTACAGACACGCACCTGAGACGATATAAATGTTGTAATTACTTCCAGATAGATATGATTAGTAATAAATTTAGGAAAGATGTGAGTTGTAAATGTCATAATGCTAGACGGAAACTATACTACGTTATATGGAAAGTGACTGTTTTTTAAAATTCGCGCAGAATTTTCATATGACGAAATTGCTGGGATAAAACTAATCATAACACGCATGATTTAATACAATTGGCTGGGCAATTCTAGATGTTATAAACAACATATATGATTGGAGCCTGGTCAGATAGTAACAATCACGTGTGTGGGATGAAAGTTGCAGTATAACCGGACACTTTCGCCGGTTTAGAGGACTGTGAAATTCACCTCGTCAAGAAGATAGCCAACTAGCCAGAATAAGATCATAATTTTATTTATCGGACCATACCTTGTTTGAGCATCTTGTGGACTTATATCCCTAGAAAGCTCTATCTACATTAACACGGAAATACAGGCTCCTGGGAATCTGAAACACAAAGTGAGATTGGAAACCTAGTGTAAAGTAATACCCCACACCGCGTGTAAGAGGTATCTTAAACAAGTTGCTTTCACTACTGCTATGAGCCAAGAGTCGGTATTTCTAAAGAGAATTTAGGGTGAGTTGTACGTTTTAAAATTCTATATTTTGCATTTATTAACATGTGAAAATTGCTAGTTGGTCCACGTCATATGAGGCTGGAAACCTCAGTATATAGAATGGTGGTTTCATGAACCACCACTGCAATTATGACGAATTATTACAGGAAGAAGTGTAAACAATGACTCGAAAAACACCAATACTGCCGAAGAGCAAAAGAGAGCGAACCTAATTATGTGGAACATCCATAGATGCATGCGTAGAATAGAAAGATTGAAAAGCTGATGGTAGGAGCCGGGAAGGGGGGGTGCTAGTGGAACAGGAGATGAAAGAAAGACGCTGCAGATGGATGGAATACACACTGGGGAAACCTGTTGATACCAGTGTCACAGTTGTTGGAAATTGTCTGCCCTTAGTCCGACAGGCCTCTCTATTTACCTCCACTGTTATTGGCAACGCCCACCTTTTCTGTCATTTTTGCTCTTATTGCGTGTGTTCTGTCCTTGGTACCTGTCAATCTTGATGAACCAAGCTATAGTCCAACCCCCGTGTACCGGCAGGAGGTCAAAAGATCTTTCATGTCGGCATTCAGGGAAACCTAAATCTTTGATTAGGGAAACCCGGAGATTCCTGTGGTTTTTTATCTTTTGCCGTCTTTCGGTTGTAGTCAGGACGCCATCGTTCGTAGGAACGAGCGAGCGTGCTCATCTTACATCATTTCTCTCCTTGTCTTACGGCCGCCAGGGAAATCTCTCCGGTACTCTGACGGCTACTTCTGTTTCACCTTGAGACGATCAGACACTCTGAACGTAGGACTTACGTCTTCTGATCTGTTGTCTTGTGCACGTGCAGTAAACACATGGCGATCTGTCGTACTACTTAAGACCCTGTCCCTATTTTATTTGTTTCATTGTCTGTCAGGATTTCTTCGTGGCCAGTAATTGTGTACTTCACGTTTCTAGCTGTAGCAACTAATATATTTGCGCCAGAGTTATTTCTTGACTGGTAAGAGCACTTACTTTCGTTTTAAGTTAGTATTGGGGTATAACGTAATGAGACACATCTATATATATATATATATATATTATATATAATATATATATATATATATATGAAATATTATATAAATATATATATATATATATATATATATATATATATATATTATACATATTATAGTATATATATATATATATATATATATTATATATATATATATATATAATATATTTATATATATATACTATATATATATATATATATATATATATATATATATATATATATATAATAAGGTTCCTTAGATGACACAATCGTACTTGGATAACTGGCAATTCTAGAGCTAATACATGCTTACCCTTATATAGTCATAAGTGACTGAAAGGGAAGATGGATCGAGGGCAAGTTCCGCATCCTATTAGTGACAGGCTGTTGCTACTGGTGGCAGACTGCATCGGCTAGACCGTTCCTCTGACGTCCAGGCCGGGTCTTGTTGCATGGGCAACAGCATGATCTACAGATTCCCAACCTCGTGCCACCGAAAGTTATTTCGGGAGGTACGCTCCCAGAATGTTTTAATTTCATTCATTAGGAAGAGTAATTGTTGGGAGATCTGGGAATTGAATTGAGCACGCCACTAATTTTGACTCTGCTTTAAATGCACGGCCCGACAGATTATGAAATAAGGACAGAGAGATGTAATTTTTTTTAAAGACTGAAGAGCGAGCTATTACGTAGATATTTATTTTATCTATTGTGATTTTCCATCTCAATATGTGTGGAGTTAATTCGGTATAGAGTTTGTGGTTAGTAGGACGTTATCTGTGCATGTAAGTAAGTTATTTACATATGCGTGGGTGAATGACGCTGATCGTGCCTAAAGATTTGTCAGCATGCGAGTGAGGGGAGCGGGGTTTATTTAACACACGCGAGCGCTAGCAGCGACATTCATGCATGACTGAACTTAAGGGTAAACATGACTAGGCTTATTGTTGCGTGTGTATTTTTGGTGTAGCGTGAAAGAGCAGGGGAGGGGTCATTAGGCTGGCGAAAGATTGTGCTGTTCTTGTTGATAAACTATTAGACCTGACGGGGACAATTTGTAAACAATGTGTGTGATTTGGTTTGATTTTTGCAGCATGGTTACCGGTCTGTATTCGGGCTTTCTGTTACCCTCATCGAGAACGTTTTACCTCGACACATATCTAAGACAACAACGCGTAGCCCCTGTTGAGTTATTGTCTGAGCCACCGGGTAATTGCCTTTGCCCTCTCTCCTTTGGGCAATATCACCAGGCCATTGAGGCTCTGGCACCTTGGAGTAAATGATCACATTTTGTGAAGGGATATTCACCTTTCAGTCAAACAGGTTGGCAGCTGTATCATCGAATGGTGACGGCAACCCTGCTCAACTCATTGACGGCCCTTAAACCAGGAATATTGTTGATTACCGTCCAAGTATTATCACATCGCCAATATTAGTCACCTACTTGAAGCCAAGTCAGCAGCAAGTTCAGCACATAGAGGCGATAAGTTTGAGAGCCCTCACTTTATTCGTTGTTATTCATCAGCAGTGCCCTAGAGCGGCTTGATAGTTGGATTCTGAACAGTTCAAGGATAGACGCACTGCCAGAGTATTCTTCACTAGTGCCCCTTGATAGCGGGTGCGTTCTGAATTGTTTTAATACGTGTGTCTCTCGGAGAAATCCTCATCAATTGGATTATTACACTCGTGGGACCGTATTAACATTCTCGCTTTTTGGAGTACTTCCATTACAGGATTTATTGTAGCAATAAGCAAGGAAGGCCGTTTCGAGAGGAACTGGGGGCCCCATTGTTCGCTAGAAAGCTGAGATGTTAGAGACTCACTGGGTAATTTGGTGGAGTGAGGAGATCTGCATGTGTGTGCGATTTATCTAAGTGGTGTGACAGAGGGAGAGTTGCTGTTATTTGTTTCTTCCATGTTTTATGATTTTGTTTGTCGATGTGTTAAAGGCAGACTTGTGTTGATTTCCTTGATGTTGTGGATTATTTTCTTCAATAAAATATAAAAACTATAGATGGTGGTTAGGATCTTTTTCTTCTGTCGGTCACTCGATGTCGTAACTGTGATTCTTACTGATTTATAGGTTTCTCTATTAGTCGGAGAGAAGGAGCAAGGGTTGACTATCTAACCATAGTCGCAGTAGGCTGAAGACGTGACCTAAACACTCTTCAGAGGTCACATCTCTCCCTATAATATCATGTGATGTTACTCTCATCTACTTTCACATCTTTGCATTTGCAATCTGTCTACACTCAGACGAAGTCTATTCTCTATTTATACCTACCTGCGACAACGAATCAGTCCTTGTTCTGGAATCGCCAGGTAAGAGAAGTAGAAGGAGACTAAGTAACGCACGGAGAAGAGAACTGGAGACAGGCATGAAGGGAGGGAGACAGACATGAAGGAGAGGGAGACAGACATGAAGATGAGGGAGAAGACATGGAAAGACCTTGATCTGATGACGTGGGACAGGAGTACATCGCTGTTAATGAGCGCTTCCTTGTAGACAGGCAGGGAGAGAATGGCCACCACTGTTAAAGATACGTGAGTGGTGGAAGCAGATAATGTTGATGTTACGCTGATGAAGGCACTCAGCTTGTGGTTGGCCTTACGGATGGCCGACAGGTGTTTACATATGTATACATCAAGATACGCGAATGTCATAAGTAGGTTCATAGATTAAGTATCCATAGCACACACACTCACCCATAGCAACATTGGATCAGGAAGCAGGAACTAGTGTAACGTTCGATACAGTTTATTAACGACACAGCAAACGTAGATATCAGAAACAGCACACTGTCACAGGTTACTACAGGTACAAAATACGTGGCAAATGGGTTGTAGCACATAGTATCCAATAGTCATCAGTATAATCCACAGGATCAAATATCCATCAAAAGGAACAACATCATAATTCTTATTACATCAGCAACTCTCAGTGCAATAACATCCATGGGAACAAATATCCATCAGAAAATATGAATCATGATAGTAATAATGGCCTATACAGCTCATGGCCTCAAAATATCTTCAATATCTATCAAACTCTCCCTTCACAAAAAATATCCACTCGTACACACCGCGAAAACATGGCTAACAACCATCCCGGAACACTGCCAGGAACGCACTGTCTCGAGATTACCATATCTCAGTACAGCTCAGTAACAAACTGTACATGCGCGGACTCACCGCGTGAGACCACCGCTCAGCTCAAACCGTACCTACCCCAAAAATCTCACTAGGAACATTCGAACAGTTTTCTTTATTATATTTTTAAATAAACTAACAATTAGTCAGGTAACAGTTTAAACATTACTGAGCACACAACCCCCAACTAAAAAATTCTCTCATCACGCAGAGCGTGTTTACTAGCTTGTACAAAAATCCGACCCGTATATTCAAGTCTTTAACACCTAACTCCCCTTAATTAAAATATGACTTAACAGACTACACCGACCCCTGGGGAGAAAAAATGATATCATCTTTTTTTTTTTTGAAAAGTTCATCAACAAAAAATACGAGGTCGATGGAGCTCTAATATCCACACACAAGAATTACCCTATGTTAAGCCATATCCATAAACTTCACAAAAAATTATTAGAAGTAAGTAGAAAGTGGGAAATGAAGTATACAAAGTAATCAGATAAGTATACAAAGATGATTGGTTTCAAACAAAGTTAAGAATATTCAGTATAGACTACGTAGGAAATAATAAATAGAAAGTGAAAAGACAAGATCAAGTAAAAAGAAGAATGATCAACAATGAAAGAAAGCAATAAAATAGAAATAGGAAAAGAAATCAATAATACAACATGGTAACAATTAAGTTAAACAATGCATTGCATGGAAAATAAATACAACTATCACAAACCAGCATAAAACAAAACAAAAAACCATGTATATATATATATATATATATATATATATATATATATATATATATATATATATATATATATATATAAACCATTAAAGAAAGCTATAATAAATATAGCATAATAGATAATTTAAACAAGTTATTAAACTTATTCATAACTAATAATGAATTATGATAAACATCACACACACACACAAAAATAACACCGTTATAAATACGTTCCCACTGACGCACAATCAAGCGCTGGGTAAGGAAAAATCATCACAATGTCAGAAAGAAAAAAAAGAAAAAAAAAGAAAAAGTACCCCCCTTTTTTCTTTTTTAAATGTACAATACCGAAATGTGTCGTAATGATAAATTAAGTAAAAATAGTACCATCACTACAATTGTTATACATTCAACGATTATCAAAACACAGTAGTATAAGAATATTATGGAAATGAAATGGTGCCTTATCAAAACACAGTCATATAAAAATAATATGGTAATGAAATGGTGCATAAAGATGAACCTACATACTATCTTAAAGAAGGTATACCATATCCTAATACAATACTATATAATGTACTATACTATACAATACTATCTACTATCTTAAAGAAGTTACATAGAAAAGAAAAAAACTCCAGCGATCTTGAAACATTCTATGAACATGAAGAGGTAACATCATACAATGCGGAATCAACACGCCGACTGGCTTTAGTTGAACTGTCACACGGGCGCAAGGCGACCGACACTAAGTTGTAGAGTAACAGCCTAATCAAAAAACATAGCAGCTCTGATTCCCATCGACAAGCCGTTGCTGTGAAAAACACAAATGAAAATTTCTGTTTGGCAAAGGTAGGAAACAACAAAAACGTTAACTTTACATTTAACCTACCAACTGTGGCTGTGTAAACTTCCGGCCCCTTTACGATGTGCAACAAACCTTCCTCCGTCACGTGTAGACAAAACAGGAGGATTAGGTAGAGGATGACCGCAACTCAAGGTAGTCATTGCTGTAGGCTGGAACAAAGTTGTGCACACAGGGCACTGAGATGCTCTCTCGAAATCGAAAGCAGAGCAAGCAGTAGCATTTGAGACACTATTATTATTGTTACCTTGATTACTAATAATTTGGCTCATGTTGAGCAAAGTTAGCATGGCGATGCGATCTATCATTTAGAGATCTACCATCATATCGAGATCTATCCCGACTATTACTTCTATTGGAACCATTGCTATTTCTTCTATTGGAACCATTGTTATGTTTTGAACCCCAATTAGCATTGTTGCGATTACTATTTCTCCTTTGATCAAAATATCTATTAGATGGGTTTTGTTGTCTCCGACAAAAATTACCGTAAGGTTGACAATCTCTAGTGTAGTTATCCCTACCATAATTTCCAAAATCGTTAGAACCAAAATGTTGAGATCAGTTAAATTGTCTCCAGTTTCTTGGAGAAAGAAAATTATTACGTGTTGACCTCCTTGGTACTGTCTAAAATCACGATTATCTCTCCTACCAAAATTGTTTTTTTTTTTTGCCTGTGGCAATGCGTTTAACAGCTGCATCATACTGTCTGTGCTGAGTGTGATGAGTAACAGGAATGATAGAATCGTTATTGTTCAGCACATAATGGGTCTCGTTGTGGGAACGAGTACTAATAGTTTTGTCCCCTGCTATCAATTTATCAGAAATTCGAAAAGTAGATGCACAGTTGGTCTGTGGAGCCTTGACATGAAATTTATCAGAGTTTTTACCGTAATCTACAAGATTTACTGTTACAGTAGGATTACTTTTGTTGGCCTGACGCCAAGAATCAGTACTATTAGAGGCAGTATTGTTAGTACGTGGGAAATTGTATTTGCTACGAAAAGATTTGTGTACACCATGTTTGATGTTATGGTTAGCATTGAGTGCATGTGGCTGACTCTTTGCATTTGTGACCTGTTGATAATCAACTTTATGTCTAACACAGTCAACATTGACAGTAGACAACATCTTGTTGTTTAAGACAATATCTAATAATCCATCAACTCTTTTCCTTAATTCGTTAATTTCTACATTTTTGAGTGAAATTTCTTCACCTTGCCCCTTATTTAAATTATCAGATGTCCAAATTTTGCACCTCTCCTCCGTGAGTGATTTCTCCATTTTAGCCATTTTCTCTTTCTCCGTCGTTAACTCTTATAATCTGTTTTTCTCATTCTTTTCTTTGCTTGCTCTCCTTTGTCGTGCCAATTTCTTTAATCTCTTCTTTTGCACTTCTTCCATATGCGGCTGAAGTTGGGCCACCTGAGCCTGAAGACCCTGGACTTGAGCAGCCTGTGCCCTCAACTGTGTCAGGTCCAGTTGAAGTGCCTCAATCTCACTATAATTGCTATTCGTAAGCTCATCAACCTTCTCGGGGAATACAATATTCTTTTCTTCAAGTTGGCGACTGAGAATCGCATTATCACTCAATAAATCAAGAAACGTTTCTGTATAAGACTTCTCACGTTCCTTGGCCTGAACTTTTAATTTCTCACACATCTCCTTATTTTCTTGAACTTCCTGCGTGAGATTTATAACCTCGACATGCTTATCTTCCATCTGAGCTTCCAACTCTTTGATCTTGCTTAATGCTGAATTCAATGCTGCTTGCGCACTAGTAAGTTCCAAGTTCGATTTATGTAGATCCCTTGTAAGTTTGGACATTGTCTCACGTAGTTTACTCTCTTCAGCAATACTTTCTAAAAATTTCACCCTTTGCTGTAGGGCACTCCGTTTGTTGCCTTTTATTTGCTCCTCATGAACATCGTCGTCGTGTATAGCGCGGTGTATGTTATTTAGTATGTGACCATGTGGTACGTGGAGATATCTTGCTAAAAAAAATATATGATCACGCAGTAATTGTGCAAGGTGTCCCTAGTAATAATTATGTGAGGAACAGACTGAAAATTAATATCCACAAACTCCTTAAGATTTGATGCCGCATCAATCAAAAACTGGTTTAATACAAAATCCTCAAGATCTGGGCCTTGTAATCTCTCAAAATCTTTACCGTCCTGGAGAATATCCTCCAGCGCGGACATTATGTCTGATGTAGACATTTTATATGAGTTTCCAACTCACACAGCTAAATATCTCTCCAAGAAATTCAAATTATCCATTAATTGCTGTGTAACAAGTTTCTGTCTATAGAACATTTATAAATTCATATCAATATGAGGGAAGTCAATATTATATTATTATGTAGCCATTAATTATTTATGCACAGTCCAATATGCTGGAAGCACGTCACAGCCCTTTGACATTCGAAGTGGCGTTAAACAAGGCTGTGTTCCGGCTCTGACCCTCTTCGCTATCTTCTTTGCCATACTCTTGAAACATGCATTTAGAGATGCAACTGAAGGAATATGCCTTCACACTAGGTCAGATGGCCGTCTGTTTAATCTTTCAAGGCTGAAGACAAAAACAAAAATCAGAAGGGTCGCTACAAGAGAAATGTTGTTCGCTGATGATGCTGCGGTCGTCACTCAAAGCAAACAGGAGCTTCAGAACTTGATGAATCGCTTCACTAAAGCATGCAAGGACTTTGGCCTCACAATAAGTCTAAAGAAAACGAATGTGCTGAGTCAGGATGCAGGTGCTGCCCCAGTTATCACTATCGATAACTATGAATTGGCAGTGGTGCACCACTTCACATACCTAGGGTCTACCATCAATGAGAAACTCTCACTGGATACAGAAATCGACAGCCGCATTGGCAAAGCTGCAGCTACCTTTGCCCGCCTCACATCGCGTGTTTGGGGAAACTCTAAACTCACAATGAAGACCAAAGCTGCGGTATATAATGCCTGCGTCACCAGCACACTCCTATATGGCAGCGAGACCTGAACGACCTATGCTAAGCAAGAAAGAAGGCTCAATACCTTCCATTTACGCTGTCTACGCCGCATCCTCGGCATCTCGTGGAAAGATAAAGTGACAAATGTCGAGGTGTTGTCACGTGCTGGCCTTCAAAGTATGTATACACTGCTTAGACAGCGCAGACTTCGTTGGCTTGGCCATGTTCGCCGCATGGAAGATGGTCGCATCCCAAAAGATATCTTCTACGGACAATTAGCAGATGGCAAGAGAACAGTTGGGCTACCACAGCTGAGGTTCAAAGATGTGTGCAAGAGAGATATGAGGGTACTGGACATGGATCCAGCAACATGGGAGGATGAAGCTGCCGATCGCACTAAGTGGCGATGCTATTTACGGCGCCACCTCAGATTTGGCGAAGAGAGGCTCACACAACAACCAGAGGAGGGGAGAAAACGTCGAAAGGAGCACCAGGAAAATAAGCAGCTGAGGGCTGTCACCTCAGGGGCGCATTCCCATAGTCAGTTATGACTGAAGGGGCTGTTATTATTATTATTATTATTTATGCATTAAAAAATCCAATAATAAGTCATAAAGAATTGACGCACGATATAGACAATAAGAACAACAGTTACGAAAACAAGATACTAGAAAACAAATGATATCGTTCGCAGAATCAAATAAACAAGAAAGAAGAACTAAAGAAAAAATATTGCAAAGCTTGCAATGACAGCTGCGAATAGAATGACAAGACAAGCGACAGCACAGTGTATAAACGAAAAATTTGTATATAAATAAAAGATAGGAAGGAGAGGGAGACACCCACAAACAAAGTAATAAAAAAACTAAGGCACAGAGAAAATACTAAGATAACAACAATGAAACGCTTCATCACACCTAAACAATTACTGTCGTAAGAGGCAAGTAGCGATCTGAACTTCAGCAAGGTTTCTAGCCTTGAACCGGAATTATCGCTCAATTGACACTCACAAACTAAATCCTATAGAACATCTGACAAGAGCCCGAATTAGCTTCGAGATGAACCTCGTTTGTCAGATCGGAGTCCTTACCGCGCGCATAGACATGGAACATAGAACATAGAACGCTCAATGGAATAAGTAATGCTTAATATAAGAAGGCTTGTTCACATAAACAAAGTGGCACAGTTTACACAACAAAAAACCACTTATCTTGCAAAAAGAATACAATCCCGTCTTTCCACCAAAACGATAGTAGTAGTGTATGCGCAAAACGGTTAGTATTCAGGAGGCGCGCAGGAGGCGCGCCAGGAGGCGCGTGATTTTTATATAACAAAAACGCCAGGAGGCGCGTGACTTTTATATAAGCGCATTCAGGAGGCGCGCAGGAGGTGCAAGATGGCGGACTTGAGATAACAAGAAGAGGATATATGGGGCAAGATGGCGGACTTGCGATAACAAGGGGGAGATAAGTAGGTTGTTGTATTGCATGACTTTTTATATAAGAAAAATGTGGCAAGATGGCGGACTTGAGATAACAAGAAGAGGGTATATGGGGCAAGATGGCGGACTTGAGATAACAAGAAGAGGATATATTTAGAGGTATTTTTAGATAACGAAAAGACTTTGAGACAATAGGAAGATATATATTTAGATATTTACATAACAAGAAGACGATATATATTTAGACATATATTTATATATATATATATTTTACAACAGTTAGACGAACAGTTATACGTTATATTGAGACATATATTTTACAACAGTTAGGCGAACAGTTATACAAACAGTTATTTTACAACAGTTAGACGATATATTGAGACAAACAACAGACGATATAGGTAACAAAAAGGCGTTTTAGTTAATATAGTTTTTATTATTTTCAAATACTAAAGGACAACTCTCAATCGCTTGGTAGGTTTCTTCTTCTTCGGTGGTAGATTAGGGACATCGGTCAGGTCTGTGGTAGGAAACCAACTCGGCTCTGGTGATACTGGACAGCTAGACTTCATGTATTCGTCAAACAGGTTAGTGAAGGTGGTAGGTTTCTTCGGGGGTAGATTGGTGACATCGGCCAGGTCTGTGGTAGGAAACAAACTCGGTTCTGTTGGTTGGTAACAGCTGGAGTTGATGTACTGGTCAAATGTGGTACCAGTAGTAGGATAGGTATCCGTGCTTGGTGGCTGTAATCGGTCAAATTCGGCGAGGATTTCACTCTGTAATGTCAATAAATGGTCAAACTCGGATCGAGTTAACGTAATGCCGTGTTTGGTAGGAAATTTGAGGTAGGATTCACCAAAATATCTTCGCACGTGCAGTAAAGGTTGGCCTCGGTAAACACTTACAGACGCAGCCTTCAGACCACTAGCCAAAGGCTTAAGCATTTCATCACTTCTCTTGATGTAGACCCAGTTGTTGGGAGCAGTCATTTTCAACGAGGTGTAGATTATCAACGCTTGAATAAAGTGTCTTCCGTTTATATGGGGGGAATACCAGTTCAATCTGGGTTTTTTTAGGCGTGCCCTAGCTAGGATTTGATTCGTCGAACATCGATCGTGTGTTAGCCAGGACATGATTCGTCGATGTATTGCTTGGGAACAATGACACATGGCCGTAATCGGGAGAAACCCGATAGCGAAAAATACACACACCTGTCTATTGATTTCGTCCCTTGTCTATGAAAGTGGGGTTGAGTTTCGCTAGCCAGGGTCTGACTAAGCGCGTAATTAATCGATCGTTGGCCGAAAAGGGTAGTAGGACCCGCTGCATAGTACCACCTCGTGTTTTGATCAAAATGAAATAAATGGCGTAGAGCCCACAAACGTTGGTGACTACATCTTGTAAATGTCTGGCGTTGTAGTTAACAGGTCGAGTAGACACGAGCTAACACTTTAACGAGCCCAGTTCGTTTCACAAATATGTCCGACAGGAGGATGGTGCATATCTCGTCTGTGTTCATTGTCTAAGTGGTGTAGTCTGTCAAAACTTGGCGTGATTTCGAGATCTACAAGATCGAGTCTTGCGTGGTGTGACCTCGGTGAATGTAGCTTTCTTCTTCTTCTTCTTCTGTGGTGGATTAGGGACATCGGTCAGGTCTGTGGTAGGAAACCCACTCAGTTCTGGTGATATTGCACACCTAGAGTTCGTGTATTCGTCATACGTGTTAGTGGAGGTGGTAGGTTTCTTCGGTGGTAGATTAGGGACATCGGTCAGGTGGGTGTCAGTGCGTGTTGCCTGTAGTCGGGCAATTTCGGTGAGGATTTTGCTCCGTTAAGTTAACAAATCTTTAAGCACTTCATCACAGCTCTTGATGTAGACACAGTTGGTGGGAGCAGTCATTTTCAATGAGGTGTATCTGTCGTTATCACTGCGTTAATAAAGTGTCTTCCGTTTATATGTAGGAATACCAGTTCAATCTGGTTTTTTGAGGCGTGTTCTAGCTAGGATTTGATTCGTCGAAAATCGTGTGACCAGACTCGTGTGTTAGCCAGGTTGTGATTCGTTGAAAAGGATAGTTGACGTGGTCGATGTGAAAAATGACTCATGGGGGTATTGGGGTGAGGAAAAAACGACAACGAATATTCATAAAATGATGGGTAAAACATTATAAAAATGCGATAGAGGAAGGGTTCGGGTTCTTGTGCCGCTGTCTTTTGGTGATGTTTTTACTCCTGTTGATCGTTTTCTCGAGCCGCGTGACGCTGTATATAGCGTATTAACACCCGCCGTAGGAACTCTAGTGTTAGCTCGACAAGGTGGTCATGTGGGACCACCCGTAGAAGGACGTCCTCTAGGTGCATATTAACAAGATCCTCACCCGATGATGTCAGACAGGAATGGGCTAGTTGGTTCGGTTGTTCATCCCGACAACCTTCGCAATACCGATACCGGTTCGCCTGGAGGTAGCTTAATATGGAGATAAGGATGTTCCGACGACGTGAAGGCATCTGTAAAAATGAAAAAATAAAAAAGTTACTATATATCTATAGATAAGCGGGATATATCATAGTTATCAACTACTCAAAAATATGACAGTGATTTTCCATTGTTTGGTAAATGTAATTACATATCGATGTACACGGTGGTAGTTGTATCTTAATTATTATATATCACGATTAATAGCGATACTCATTTAGTGATATTTAAATTAACTGTGTTCCTGTCATGCTCTGTCCGGTTTGCTGTTCCTTAGTGTGTGTGTGTGTGTGTGTGTGTGTGTGCGTGCGTGCGTGCGTGTGTGTGTTTGTGTGCTCCAAACTTGTTCCACCCCGGGCGGTCATCTGGTTAGCATTATGTTGGACTTATTTGGTTGTGTTGTGGTACAAATAGGTTGTTGTATACGAGTTATCGTTACTCTTGTTGAATACTAGTCCTCTATATTTTATTTTATACCTAACATCGAAATGACTTACACTTAGTATTTATGCTCTATCTATGTCTAAAGCTAAATTAACACATGACAAGTTATTAAGTTAGCTTTTTTGGTTTGATAGACTCCTTCATTATTTATTATCTGTAATGTTTTAAATAGTCTTGTTAGGGCATTATTTCTATAATATTGCATATTCGTAAGCAATAACACGGGCTTTTTGTGTGTTTTATTAGGTATAGATACACTACGCAAAAGTGGTCTCAGCAGAACTTTGTAGTCTTGTTACAAACAGCAATCTGATTTAGAAGTAACTTTATCATTTTTATTGGAAGGAGTTGTGTTATTATCGTTTACAAGAATATAACAATTGATTGTCCCAAACCCTTCAGACAACTATGTTACTACTTGCCTTGAGAAGAAAGACTTTTTATAAACATTCTTGAGTGAATCCTCCTTTGCCTAAGCGCTATAGAATAAAGAGGAAAATATAAAATAAAAAACTAATTTGGTTTTGTATTGTGGTGTGTGTGTGTGTGTGTGTGTGTGTGTGTGTGTGTGTGTGTGTGTGTGTGTGTGTGTGTGTGTGTGTGTGTGATATGAGAATATAAGACGTTGAGAGGTGAAGTGGGATCGTAGGCAACTACTCTCTAGAAAGAAACCAGATCGATGGCCCCACAAAACAGCGCGTGTAAATTTCTGTTTACATCACTAGGGCAAAACACAATCGAACAATAGTAGGAAATTTATAAAAGAAACATTCCTTCGTTCATGTGTTCGAATCCGCTACTTAAGGTTTTCACTTTTTTTTAATTTTTATTTTTTATTTTACAAGTGCGGGATGTGGTAATAGGTTTTTATATTGTCTCCCAATCGTACCAAATAGGAGGCGACCATGGAAATATAGTACATTAAATAAAAAGAAATATGTATGTGAGGTGATAGAATTATCCCTGCCAGGTTATAGAAATATGCCCTCGAGGTGATAGAAATATCCCTGCCAGGTTATAGAAATATGCCCTCGAGACGACAGAAATATGTCCTCGAGTTGAAAGAAATATGTATGTGAGACGGTAGAAATACGCCCTCGATGAGATAGAAAATATGCCCTCGAGACGAGAGAAATATTCCCTCGATATGATAGAAATGTGACCACCGGGCAAACAATATTACATTAGTAAGAGATAAGCAAAGAAATCTCATCACGACAGTAAAGGGACAGGAAACAAGATGGGCAGGGCATATCAGAAAAACTCTGAACAAGGAACCACCAGAGAAACAGTTCAATGTTCCTCAAGCTGAAAACGATCAAGATGTTAATACAAACATTCCACGGAAGGAAGAAATCATCACGTCAATCAAGGGGTTAAAGAATGGAAAAACGCTTGGCCACGATAACTTAAATGCAGAGCTAGTAAAGTATGAACGTGTGTGTGTATGACCAAGGGCGTTAAAAGAAAAAACTACGTGTGTTTTGAGTTTTATTAAACATGGATGAGAGAGAAAAGAGAGAGAGACAAACTGAGAAAGAAAGACAGAGAGAGAGACAGAGAGAGAGAGAGAAAGAAAGAAAGAGAGAGAGAGAGAGAGAGAGAGAGAGAGAGAGAGAGAGAGAGAAGCGAGAAAAGCGAGAAAAGCGAGAAAAGCGAGAAAAGCGAGAAAAGCGAGAAAAGCGAGAGAGAAAGAGAGAAAGCGAGAAAAGCGAGAGAGAGAGAAGAGAGAGAAAGAAAGAGATGGGGAGCGAGAGAGCGAGAGAGATAAAGACAGAGAGAGAAAGAGAGAGAAAGATAGAAAGAGAAAGACAGAAAGAGAGAGAGGGAGAGAGATAAAGAGAGAGAGAGAAAGAGAGAGAGAATAAAACACAGTCTTATTTTTAGGCTGTTATCAAAGGAAATAATTTTGTTTAACATATCAGAATGGTCCCCGCACGCGCGCTGTGTCAGAAAGATATTGATTTAAAAACCACGCGCTCACGATACAAATGACGCCCTATCGTTTAAAATTTGTGTTATAACAAGATCTTGTGTAGTTCAGTACTGTTAAAAATATGCTATGTTCTAAATATTCTCTTTAATGTGATAAAAGTGTTTATTAATTTTTGCGTTATCAGTTTCTGTGTTTTTATTATGTTAACACACAAAAATAAACCTCGCAAAAATAAAATGAACAAAAACACTTGTCTAACGACAGGGGGAGAAACACGGATAAGTGTTAGTCTTTTTTCCTAGTACATAATCGGTTAAGTCTTATCAAAAAAATATACACACATGTCCGGATTTACCATAAAACAGATAAAAATAACAATTTAGTATCTGAGTTAACATCTTAACAGATAAAAATAACAAGTGACGATTTGCGTTAACAAACAAATATTAACAGTTAGACTAATCTGAAACAGATTTTTAGCAACACCGACTAGTGCACAGACATATCTTTTTGTTTAAATATTTAATACAACACACGAATACACAAACAACTAAAACCTTTTTATAATTTTATTAAATAGAGACACGAGATGTAGATATTTTAACAGCCTAATACAGAGTACCGAAAAAACAACCAACTAAAAAAATCTAAATAGAAATAATTATTTTAACTTCCTAACACAAAATACGAATACACAGATATATATTTTTGTTTAAATATTTAACATCCTAACACACGAATTCACAGACATATATCTTTTAAATACAGAAAACGATAGAAATATATTTAACAAACGAATACATACTATCAGCGGTAGCATAGTGGTTAGTGCACTGGCTTCCTAGCGCAGTGGTCTATGGTTCGATCCCCAGATGAGGCGGAAAAATTTTTAGGCCACAAACGGCTCCTGGGTCGACCCAGCCCCAAATGGGTACCAGAGCTACTCTGGGAAGGTTAAGGCGGCCGGCGTGATGCCGACCACATCACCCCTCGTGTGCCGACGGTCAAGATAATATGGGCCTACCACCATATTCCCAATATGCCTCAATGGGCGTGTAACGGGTTCCTTTACCTTTTTTTTTTTTTTTTACATACTATCAGGTATTGATATGAGAAGGGTGATTTCTTTCTTTCAGTGGTCTTTCAGAGATGTTTCTACGTCAAGGTTTGTTGGTTGCATGAGTTTTTTTTACACTGCTCTCAATATATCGAGGTTTTGAGACAAACACGCGTGTATGAATACACAAGCTGTTTCAGACAATAACGAGATTCAACGACCCTAATGTTTACACACCTGTTTACGCCCGTGTACAGTTATAAACTGGGACGTACCAATAACGGTTGTTTAAGAAGTGTCATAGTAATGTTTAATTACTGTCCAGGTGTTCTGAAACAGCTTGTTTCACCTTGTAATTAAATACTTATACAAACAATACTGTTGGTCATTCGTCTTTGGACACATACGAGTATTGATCCACAGCGAAAACTCGTTAGTAATTGTTTACCTAACCACAGCTGTGAATAACTTGAATTACCCTGTGGAACTTCCACATTAGCGAACATTTATTTGTGACATGAGACAAATGTATCGAGAAAGAAAAGGCATTAGACAGACTGTTACGAATAACGGTAAAAAAAAAAAAAATTATCTAACAAGTATTTTGAAATAAACAAGAAAAAGTGGGAAACACAGACAAGTTGAGAAAGAGAGACAGAGAGACAGAGAAAGAGAGACAGAGAGAGAGACAGAGAGAGAGAGAAAGAGAGAGAGAACGAGAGAAAGAAAAGGCATTAGACACATTTTAACAAATGGCATTAGTACTAACAAGTATTTTAACAAGAAAAAAAGTAAGGTTGTGAAAAAGAGTGGAGAGGATAGGAGATCTAGACAGAAAGTTGAAATAAGGAGGGGGGGGGAGAGGGAGTGAGGACGAAGAGGATGGCGGGGTACATAGGCTGTCGTCGGCTGAAGTACCAAGTTGAAATAAAGAGGTTGGGTGAGAGATAAAAGTGATAGAGGAATGGAGTGATGGGGAGAGGGACCAGTGGGAGGAGAGAGAGACAAGAGGGAGAGAAAGAGAGAGAGAGAGAGAGAGAGAGACAGAGAGAGAGAAAACTGGGAGGGAGAAGTCTCAGAAAGGGAGCCAGGGTGGGACATTAAGGAGAGAGCCATTTCGGAGCGGGAGAGAGAGAGAGAGAGATAAATGAGAGAGAAGAGAAGAGAGAAGAGAGAGGAAGAGAGATGGCTGACTGGGAATGGGGAGAGAGAGGAGCAGTGAGAGGAGAGAGGATGGTTTGGTGGAGACAACGATGAGAGAGAAGAGAGAGAGAGAGACAGAGAGAGAAAGAGAGAGAGCAGAGAGAGAGAGCAGGAGAGAGAAGAGGGAGAGAGAGAGAGAAGTGAGAGAGAGAGAGAGAGAAAGAAAAGGCATATGATTTTTTCTTTGTGAGTACGTTTTTAACAAATGTTTACAAAAAAAATATCTAAGTATTTTGAAATAAACTTAACAATAAGTGAGAAACACAGAGGATAATTGTGTAAAGTGATCAGTGGTCTAGTTCATTCATTCTATTTCACTGGATTTTGTGTTAATTTAAATCTATTAAATTAAACCGTCTCAATAGTTCCAGTTTGTAAATGTAAAGACATACCTGCTATATTATTTAAAAAAGATAATAGATGTTTAATGTTTATTTTAACATTTAAAGTCGCGAAGGAATTTATATATACACTTATATATATATATATATATATATATATATATATATATATATATATATATATATATATAAATATATATATATATATATATATATATTATATATATATATATATATATATATATATATATATATATATATATATATATATATATATATATATATATATATTAGTTAAATAGGGATTCTCTTATGGGGTAGTGGATCTCACAATGAATTATGTTAGACACAAGCTGTTCGTGATGATTTGGTTCGAACGCTAACAGCTCGATAGATCGTGTTTAAGAAGAAGCTAATTATCAGTAATGTTTAATCAATGCAGCTGTTCTGAGAGAGTTTTTTCACATTGCGATAAAATAATTAGAGAAAATAACCCAGATGGCCATATGTGGCCGCATTACGCAAATAGCACAGCTGCTCACACATGCGCGTTTGGACATTCAGAAAACGGACGGCTTTTGTTCAACAAAACTCCGTTCAGATGAGTATACATTATTAACCTCCCTAGAAGTCAACTATTTTACGTGTAAACATAAAACAAAGTTGTGTTTCCAAGCTTGTAAAGAACAATGATATTAAACACTTTAACAGCTGTGACATGCACGTGTCTACATTACAACCAAGTTGTTGTGTGTCTCTCTATATAAATACCTTGTATATTCGGTTAGTTGAATCACACCAGCAAACAGCTCTTACATATTTCTCAACGAAGAACGTGAGTTTCTAAAATGGCAGCAATTTTTAGTGTCGGGTATCGTAACACAGATTTTAACTTAGCTGACTTAAAGGGGATTCTCGAAGTAATTCCTGAGAACCCTAGATTTGTTTTTATACCGGGAGACATCAGTAACAGAGCTCGTTTGGTTTTACTAGAATGGGTTTCATCTGTTTGTGAAGCTTATAAATGCCAGAAACAAACATTTCAGTTAACCATCGCTCTTTTAGACCATTATGGAAGTAAGGAGCAATTAAACATAGAAAACTTTCAGTTTGTCGGCTTAACCTGTCTATTCATAGCAAGCAAGTTTGAAGAAGGAGGAGTGTTGAGGGTACGTGATTTAGTCGATCTATATTGTAACACCCTTACCGCGAATGAATATCTCAGTCTAGAGCGCCACATATTACATACAATACAATTCTCAGTGAACCCGATGACAATGTTATCATGGGTGGAAATATATCTCGGGATTATCAGTTTAGAGGCGAATGTTCGTGTTACAGAGGTAGAGCTGGAACAGATAATAACCATGTGTAACCTAACGCTATGCAACGAGCACTTGTTAACGTGCAATTATCACATCTTGGCAATCGGAGTGTTGTCATTCTTCTATGATATTCGCTATCTGAGGATGATATCAGGGCTACAGATGGCTGATATACCCATTTATCTACCCTATATGACACCATATTATCAATTCGTGGTAGAGACACAGACAGTGGGGAACAATGGGCTTCACACTCATGTCATTCAGACAGAGAGCATGTAAGCGTGTGGTAGGTATGTTCTACAATAGACTATATGTATATATAAACCAACTTTTCACCGTTGTGTGGTCTGTTTCATTTCTAGTTTCTTTGTTAAATTTACTTCTTAGTTACAAACCAAAAAGACAACTAATTTTCGTTAGGATACAATAAATATCTTTAAAAATATCTGTTTTTTTTTCGTGTGTTAGGGTGTAAAAATATCTCTATTTAATAACATTATAAAAAGGTTTTAGTTGATTGTGTATTCGTGTGTTGTATTAAATATTTAAACAAAAAAGATATGTCTGTGCACTAGTCGGTGTTGCTAAAAATCTGTTTCAGATTAGTCTAACTGTTAATATTTGTTTGTTAACGCAGATCGTCACTTGTTATTTTTATCTGTTAAGATGTTAACTCAGATACTAAATTGTTATTTTTATCTGTTTTATGGTAAATCCGGACATGTGTGTATATTTTTTTGATAAGACTTAACCGATTATGTACTAGGAAAAAAGACTAACACTTATCCGTGTTTCTCCCCCTGTCGTTAGACAAGTGTTTTTGTTCATTTTATTTTTGCGAGGTTTATTTTTGTGTGTTAACATAATAAAAACACAGAAATTGATAACGCAAAAATTAATAAACACTTTTAACACATTAAAGAGAATATTTAGAACATAGCATATTTTTAACAGTACTGAACTACACAAGATCTTGTTATAACACAAATTTTAAACGATAGGGCGTCATTTGTATCGTGA
>JAMPIV010013614.1:92500-106353 GCA_024509875.1 Oreohelix idahoensis
TGGATAATATAAGAGAGAAAGAAAAATTTAAAAGGACACCAACAAATATCGTCACATACCCCGTCACCTAAGATGTTTTATTAAATATCCAGGTTTGGGCTTGTACTTTTACATGGTTTGTACCTTCCTCTAATACTGTTTTTCTCCTCATTATACCATTGGCGAGCTACTGAGTTCCTCGCTTGGCAATATGGGCAATAGTACTGACGAACATCTGTGCACCGTTTGGGCCAAAAGTAAACCTTCTGAAGGTTACTCATTGTGGTTCCCACTGGAACATGTTATCCCGAGGGCAACACATGTCCTGATTTCAAGATGGAGGATCCTAAGGGGAGAGGCACTATAAGTTGCTTCCTCTGTCTCGTACGTCGAAATAAAATTCCGTCTTCTTTGAAAATTGTTCAAATTGAAGCATGGGTCTCCGTTCTATTTCGCTGATCAGAGCAGGGTGCTAAGGTGACATCATCTTCTTGCGCTATTTTCAGCTCTGCCATGCTAAGAAGAAGTGGTGAGTATTTGTCAGAGTCCTCCAATGTTCGGAGGTGTATGCTCTGTTCCATCACCTTCCTAGTAGATGAAGAATGGTTCTCACCTTTCTGGTTGTCCAGGTTATGGCGAACAGAGCAATCTCTCACTAACTGCCGAATATCCTGTCGCATACCTGGCCAGAAGTGTCTCAGTAATATATGAATCACTAGGGCACGTGTTGTTAGAATGGGGTGTGGCAAGATGGAATGCATTTCCTGCATAAGGCGGGTGTGGTAGGGTAGTGCGACAATTGTCTCTCGTTCCCCACCCGCTATAAACCAAATTTTTCTCTCTATAATATGCTCACAGAGGAGTATCGGAGTAGTTACCATACAACTTTGAGATGCAAGGCTTTAGGGATTCTTCATCCCTTTGTGCCTTCATCAGCGCCGAAATATTCGGGCTGATTAGAGATGGCAACTCAGGGGCCGCTTGGGATTGTCCTGGGTTCCCTCTCTTTTGTGTCGACCTGGAGTCCCGTGAGGGATCTCACAGAAACACATATTTCATCCATAACATGGGAGGGTAGACTAAAATCGTCTAACACAGCGGCATTGATTTAGCCCCGTACATATCGGGTTGAAACATCAATTTCCGCAACTGGAAGAAACAAAGGCTCGATACTCTTTAGGGGCCCCTGTATCTACAGTTTCGCCAGTGTACTGGTGGACCTTCATCAAAGATGATGTAACTAGAACCGAGTATTCTAAACCCGAATCATATAAGCATCATACGGAGTGGCTGCCGACATATACTTGCTCACTAATGGAGGGATGATTGGGGTTTTGTTCTATTGCCTGGAAGTCATGGTTCCCTGTCGACCTCGTGAGCAGACATTCGACATTATAAGGGCATGATTTTGGTCTCTTACAGTCTGATGTGAAATGCGTGTCGGTTTTGCACGACTTGTACCACAGCCTTTCAGTTCCCTGGGCTCAAATGCTCTGCTTCTGCCTATGATGGTCCTGTGGTTGTTGTGGAGCCGTTTTGTGTGTCGGGTTGTTTGTACTTTGGGAGTCAGTGTCCTGGTGATCCTTTTCTTTAGGGTGACTATCGTGGATGCGCCTTTTTGTTGGGGCGCTCTGATAACGATCAGAAAATAACACCACCTACTCAAGAGTTTCAGCCCCGGGCTCCGAAAGGACTGTCTCATATGTCAGGGGTGAGCGAGTCCTTGAACAACTCCACGATAATCATCTCCTGGAGCCCTTCATATGATTCATCGAATGTGCTGAGAAATCCCCACTTCTTCAAGTACGTTTCTAGTCGTGTAGCAAATTATCTAAACGAATCATCTTTCTGCCTCTTAGCTCACGAAACTTGCTACGAAAAGTCTCAACGTTCAGCCGAAAACGCTGGAGCAAAGCCTTTTTCAACATGTCGTAGTTCTGCTGTTCTTCCGTTGGCATTTTCAGATATATATCACATGCTGACCCCCTTAGACTCTGGGATAGCTTCAGGTTGTATTTCTCGCTCTCTAAGCCATAGGTAGATGCTAAGGATTCAAACCTAGAGAGATAGATGTCTATTTCTTACAAAGCCTCGGTGTAGACATCTAACTTACAATAGGCTACATTAGGCACGGCCACGTCAGAAATATTCTCCCCACTACTACATTAGGAACTGCCCGACCCATTAGGGCTAGAACCAGAATTAGCTCTCCCACCTTCGTTCTCCAGTTTTTCATTCTGATTGCGTGGGCTCTGTCGGTCTGTTCCTTCTTTTCTTGGAATGTCCTCTCTTTTTCAGCCTTGTTCTCCTCAGATGCCCTTTCTTTTTCAGCCTTCTGATCTTAAATAGCTCTTTGTTTTTCCTTTCCTTCGACTTCGTGTTTCCTTTTGCGCTTCTTTTTCTTCTCTTTCTTTTTCCTTCTCTTCTCTGTCTGACTTTCTTTCCTCTAGGAGAGCGGCTTTCTCTGTCTCTGCCGTGCCCTTGTCCTCTCTCACAGAAGTGGTCACATAATTCGATAACTCTCGACCTGACAAACTCATCTCTTTGCAACATTTAAGTAAAAAGTGTGGATTTTGTAGTTCGGCAATTCTGTGCACGAAGACTGTTTACAAGCTACACGAAAATTGCAACTACTACTTAACTAAAATAAAATTAGCTGCTCTAAGTTCAAAATACAAGCTGGCTAAAATTATTAATCCACAAATCCACAACAACGACAACAACAAAATTAGGCTTCAGCGAATGGACTGTTTTTCCACTTTCAATTATTTTAGAGAAGACTTTGGTTTTATCAGTTATTGACTCGTTCTCTTAAAATATTTCACCTTATTATGTATTTACTTTTTTATGGCAACACGCATAATCAGATCTATCTAACGTATAACTAACAATACTCTTCTAGTAAATCTAAAATTTATGTCAGTATTCAAGGGGAATTAAACCTTCAGGTTCTATAATCAGGTATAGGGACCCAAGTTGATTTATCAAGCTTGTGGGTCCATACAATCCCAAGACGAGACGCCCAAATTTGTCACGGGTTGCCTCTCCTTTGCTCTGCAGTAGTGGTCCAACAGTGGCCAAAACTTTGAATATCTGATGTGAGTCTTCAAAAATGTCAACCGTCGCACAAGATTACTCTTGGCAGAGTTGTAGGTAGAAGGATAATGATGCTTCTACCTCAAGGGAGTTTCACAAGATATTTCAGATTTCAAGAACAATGCTGCATGAGGAGGAGCAATGTTATCTTTAGCATCTGACCCGCCGCTTTTCGAGAAGATGGGTTATGCACTAATTAGCTCGTTCAATCTCCCAGCTGAGTTAATTCAGCGAAATTCAATATTATTATTTATTGGCTCTTTAGATGTAAATATATATATTAAAGAGTCTGACATATACGTAAGCTCTCATAACTATAATAATAGAATCAACTATGAATTTGTAAAATAACCCGTAAAAAATTTAATAATCAATTATTCTTTAACAGTTTAAAATAAATATGAATGATGGGTGAAACTTTGATAAAAAGTGTCTTCATAAAGACTTGATAGGGGAATTATAAAAGTCCATTGCGTTCGCCTTTTAATAAGCACTTAGCTTTTCAAATGACTGAGTACTGCCGCAGGTGTTTCGTCAAGTCTTTTGTGATGAGGGCACTTTTCTACACAACTCGTCCAATGTAGGTGGTTAGTGTCGAATCTTAGCTCTTGAATTACAAACTAGTGGCATATAAACTCTTACTACAAACTGGCCTTTTACCACCAAACCAACTTGGCATCTACAATCTCCTGGCACAGAAGAATGGACACAGCAACTTCTACTAAATGCTTCGAGCACTTAGTCTGGGGTACATTTAGAATCCAACTTATGACGGGTGCTCCTGATTCCTTAAGTTTCCTAACTGTGTATTTATAAAGTCGGGTTTTCTTTTAAGTTTCTGAGATGCTGAAATACTCTGTCCTATCATTTAATTTGGATTTCTATCCGATTCTTCTCTAGCTCCGGGAAGTTGCTCTGTTGACGTTGTAATGCAGTCTGTTTTAGTCTCCGAATTCGCTAAGTTATATTCTCATTTCTTCCTCCAAGATCCCACATAGTGATTCCGACAAACTTGCCAATCAGAGCTATTGTTATTTTCCTGCTCTCGATTAAACCAATCTTGCTCTTAGAACTATGAGGTTGGGGTATTAATGTTAATTCTTCTCCGCGTGTTTAAAATTAAGAAGAAAAGGAAAGAAGACATCAGATTAAGCTGGGAGAAACGGTCCTGCAGCAGGTCGACCACTTTAAATGCCTTGGAGCTGTCATAGACCAGAAGGGAGGCATCAACGAACAGTTGGCTACTCGAAGAGAAGCAGCTGGGAGACTTTTTAAAGCCATAAATCGAGGATTCCTTAGCAATAGAGAAGTTGGTAAGAAGACGAAGATGGCTGTATACCGCTCCACCTATGTCCCAGTCTTGACGTATGGATGTGAGTCATGGGCAATGACTACAACCCACAAAAGCCAGATCCAAACCTCAGAAATGAGGTATCTGAGGAAGGTGGTTGAAGTAACAAGAAGAGACATGGTCTGCAACCAAAGGATACGTCAAGGCCTAAAAACCCAACGACTGCAGACCCAAGTAGAACAGTCCCAACTGAGATGTTGGCAGAATGGGAGAAGATCGGCTACCGCGGCAAGCATGGGAAATTAAGATCCATGGATCCTGACCTCCAGGACTTCCAAAAATCCGCTGGAAGGACAACATTAGACAATCTTTGAAGGACCGAGGACTAGAAGGAACCAAGCCAGGAGGAAGACAGCTGATTGAATAGTATGGTGCTCTCTCTTACAAACCTCTACACCTCACGTTAGAAGAGGAACGACTAAGTAAGTGTTTAAAATTATCACGTTAAAATTTAAATCTACGACCTATCTTTCAAATATGACATGATTACTTCCGTTGCTATTACACAGACTTGCCAACACACCTGTGATCTCATCCCTAATGATTACGTTGCTCATAATGTCTGTTTAGACATGTTTTATCGGTAATAAAGACGCAGATAATGTCTGGACAAAAATGATAGTGATTATTACGCGTACTCAAATCTTCCGCCAGACATATTATCCCTGACGTACGCGAACCACGCCGGCTCCCTCTGGCAGAAGGTGGCATTAGGGCAAGGGCGATACACTTGGCGCCATAACAAAGTGCTAAATGAGCTTGCTGCGACAATAGATCAGGCAAGAATGAAAGCGAATAGCAAAGTCCTGCCAGACACCGCAAACACATACTTTCTGAGGGCAGGAAAGTCAGCACACCCCAAACCGAGTAAACCTGGTAGCAGTTTACCATCTCTTCTTGACTGTGCAAACGACTGGGAGATGGCGGTAGACCTACCTGGACGGGGGGCATATCCAGAGTGTATCAGAAAATCGCGGAGACGGCCGGATATAGTGCTTCATTCTGCAGCAACGCTTCAGGTCATACTGATTGAACTGACCGTGCCATTTGAATCCAGATTAGACGAACAACATTCATTCAAAGCGGCCAAGTATAGCGATCTGGCCGCGGATCTGAGACACGATGGATTCAGTGCAAGGGTCATGGCAGTTGAAGTGGGCGCAAGAGGGCTTGTGGCTGCATCAGTGTATGATTTATTGAAACTGTTGGGGCTGAAGGGACAGTCTAGAACAAGGGCACTGAAGAGGCTTAGTGAAACTGCCGAAAAGGCATCAGGCTGGCTGTGGAACAACCGCAATGGGCGATGGACATCGTGACAATAAACGCTGCGGTACAGAAAACACCAAAATTTTTCTAAGTCCACAACGCTGAGTTTTTTTTTTTTTTTTTGGTGTACTAGTGAAAGAGATGCGACTCTGGGGCAACAGGCGATGTATACTATAGGGAGAGTGTCAGGTACATAATTTCAGTGGCTTGCACGCTAATGTCTCAGTGTGTGTCCTTAGTTGTGAAGGGCGACGGAACGAACGGAATAATTTGTCTTCTCTTTGTTACTTTCACAATTGCCTCCACGGCTGGCGTTGTGGATTTAAAAGTTGCAACCATAAGTGAAATGGGTTCATTTTCGATACAAGACAACAGGAAGCTGAGACGCTTGGGAGTCATGACCCAAGTGGGCCCGCCCCCCTTAGAGTGTAAAGGAGTAATTGGGCCGAAACACTTGTCGGATGGGGGGACTACTTCTGATGATCAGATTGCTTCCTGTTGTATCGCTCTGTAAAGAGTTTCCTATCATCATTCATGGCAGACAATAGGGCTTCTTTTGTCCCCTCCCGCCGAGATGTAGGGGAGGCACAGTGACCAACCGCGAAACAAAAGTGGTCACTCGACTGCTCTGTCTGGGTCGGAAATCAGTTACGTCAAAGTCAACCATTATTTTCACGTTTACCATCTGCATTCAAGCTGGCGCGACCACTTAAGTGATTCCAATTAATCCTCAAGATAGTCAATTAACCGTGAAATAACACTATTGGAGTGTGGGAAATGATATAGCAATTTAGGGCGTGTCAATGGCACGAATTCATGTGCGAAAATGAAGAAATAAATAGATAATGTAGGAGAGAAAGAAAAAATTTAAAAGGACACCCATAAATATCGTCACATCGTATTTAATGAGAGACCTAAGCCGAATATAATTCTGCAAAGTATTAATTTGTTTAGCTCTGTTTATAAGTATTTTCAAAAAGTAAGCCATACGGGGGCAACCATCACTTTCAGTCAACAGAGTTATCAAATCCAGCAAAGGATTTATGTATACACATATATAAACAGTACATTTATTTATGTAATATAGTTGAACAATTAAGGTTACAATTTGAAATGAGTAAATTTAGAAAACAATTAAATAATTTGTATATGATCTTTTAGAAAATTGTATTTGTTTCATCATCGGACGGTATGAAAAACAGTGGTGTGCCACCGGCGTCTGTCAGGTGTGCCGTGACAGCAAGCAGATTACAATATATTACTGTATATAAAATTACATGTTATGGTAAAATATTACGAAAGAATCTCACATGTACAATATTACAAATAAGAAGTTGGGTTATCATCATCCACCCATCCATCACAAAAAATTAGGGAACGTTGTTTTATGATTGCACTGAATTTTTTAATATTTGTCAAACCCACCTATTTAAATAATTTAGTGTGCCGCGAAATTGTGAAAGGCACGCTTAAGTGTGCCGCGAAGTGAAAAAGGTTGCGGAGCTCTGGTATGAAGTACTGGTGGATAATTTTAGTCCAGTCTCTGAGTCACTGATGTACACTTTAGCTCTACCGGTGTTGGCAACGGATTCTCACAGTAATCTAATGTAGTTGATGCTAGCTGTCAGTGAAGTTTTGACTGTTTCTTCTCAAGACATGAATCGAATGGGTTTTGGGATCACAGATACTAAGACTTCTTAGGTGTATGAATTTATAAAGCCTGTTCTAAGGGTGTGTGATAGACGAGCGCCAATACTCACCACACGACAGGGTGCATGAAGCACAACAATTGGAATGGAGACATTTGTAGTGAAGTGAATCTGTATGACAACACGCTCAAAAATTCCCCGTTCAAAAACTACTTAACGTATTTTTAAATCTATAAATAACTACAGTATTTGAAATTTGTCTGAGGGCCCAGTCAAATCTACCGCCAACAATTTATCTAGTGTATTTGAATTTGTCTAGGAAACAAGTCAAAAGTTTCCGCCCCCCCCCCCCCCTTCCCAAAATTTATCGAAGAGCATAGTACTAATTTAACAACCAATCAAATCGTTTCCTTTTCTTGTAGTGATAAGAAAATTTTGGTTGACGTGGAAATAATGCCTATTTTGTGTTTTTGACCGAACGTAGATAATTTATTTCTTAATAACAAAAGATAATTAAAAGGAAAGGGATATTTCAAATTATAGCGCTGACATTGCTTAACACCTAAACATAAAGATTCCCTCATAATAAAATTATATTAATTTAGAAAAATTTAAGTTAGTGATATTTTCACATCGGGGTAATGCCCAATTTAATTACTTAAAAATTACCCAGATTGAAATGCAAAGGAATAACTAAGGGAAAACTATATAGAACGATAGAGAGAAATTGGCCGTTTGATTATCACTTTTGATAATTAAAATCGGTCCACTAATAACTATAATATAAAATATTCAAATTTGGTCAGATTATACAAACACGCTTAGAACCGCATAAGTTACTAGTCTCAAAAATTAACTTTTTGACTTTTCCTCTGATTGGTCGGGTGTAGTTCTATAAATAGTAACAACCTCTTGTGGTTTTTTGCCATTGAATCATAAAAACCATGCCGAGCTGACGTATCCTAAAAGACAGTATGACCAAGCCTTTGCCGTTTGAACTGAGAGAGCGGTGCTAAGAACCCTTTTACGGCCAGTCAGCTTGTGTATGTGTTAACGTATTTACCTGAGGGTAAGAAAGATAATTTTATTTGCATACTTTGTTAAATAATTGACCTGTAAGTAAAGAGGCTATGTGTTCCATATTAATTCGAAAACTGCCGGCGGGATGTGTTGTGTCACGCTGACCTAAGTAAGAATGTGTGTAGTAAGCAGGCTTGTTCGAAATGAAAAATTGGTGAATAGTGTTTGCAAATTGGCAACAAATTTGTGTCAGTAAGTGTTAGTAGTGGTTTAATTTAATATTTTCTTCTGGAGTGACACACTGTTCATAGATCATGTGATAAACATATAGGGAAGGTTAGAATGAAGTAATCCATAGGTCACATGCTGTATTGTACTTGTCATGATTATTGTATGGAAGCCAAACATGGACGAGGGACCCAAGCCTTGAATCAACACAGAGAAAGAATGATTACATAAAACTGATTGTAGGCAACGGAATTCAAGGTCTTGTGCAACTTGTTAGCACAAATGACTGACGATGGTAAGTTTTAATATTGTTTAGGGGTGAATTGATTGAGGCAGACTTCTACATGGAATGGGTTGTCCTTCTATTCCAGGTTATATCACGAATTTACCTCGTGGCTGCATTCAATTGAGAAGAAGAGCGTGTGGGAATTGAGAGCTCCTCATACACTTGGAGCCAGACCCCACCTTCTCAGCCAGGAGTCACAAAGTTGGTGATCCTGACTACTATTGAAAGAACAGCAGCAGCAACAGTCTAAAGTTAAGTCCTTTAAGAAGGCAATGTCAGTTCATCCAAACTCATTCACCCAAGAAAACTTAAACACCGTTGTATGATGAAAGTATCAGACCTTACAGTGTAGGACTAGTAGCAGTATCAATATTATGAACAGGAACTGTGTGTGTAGTCATTCCAGTGGCCCCTTTACAGAAATGGAACAGATTTTCCAAAATATTTATTTTATTATGTAAATAATCATTTTCTTGATTTTGAGAATTCCTGACCAAAAAGATTGAGGTTCAGGACAATTAAATTGTACAAAAGATTTCATACAGCCTTGCTTAAATAATTTTATTAAAGTTGAAGTTCTGTTTGAAATTAATCATTAATTATATTAAATACATTCCCCTAGACCCGTAGCTAAACCAATTTGGGATCAGGAGAACTCAGAGTACATCATCATCATCTACTCTGAGAACTTACATAGCTTGACCCCACTTGGATGTCTATACACCCTTGCTCTTTTCAGAGAAAGGGGTATTACTTATAAGACCAGTCTCTTATCTGGCACTATCCTGGTATCCTCTGATACACCTATTCGTCCAGGATAGCCTATACTTTTATTAACATCAAAACCTCTTATGACAACAACTACTTTAGCCTTTCAAAACTATATCCCTATATTATAAATTGCCTAAAGTAAGACGCCTTGTAATGAAGAATGAAAAAAACTATGCTAGCTCTTCTGGAAATTACGGAAAAGGGACGCATTTCTCAGTTAAAGATAAATTGAACACCCATTAAAAGAGCACGGAAGCCTTTAATTTATTTTCGTGAAAGAACGACCACTGGCCATATGTCGTGATCATTTTGACTGTAAACATCCAAGGAAGATAAGTCAAATAGACAGGAATGAAATGACAACATGAGAATTAGTGACGTCATCAAAACATGCAGCAGACAGAGTATAGCATCTTTATTAGTGACGTCATCAAGACATGCAGCAGACAGTATAACATCATTATTACCTGCCACGTTACTTTCTCGTGTTCTGATACTTTTTTTTTTCATTCATTGTAAAGTTTTTCTGGACTCAATACAAAATATCTAGTTGTAATAAATACCATACACATAAAAACAGACATTCACGAAAGACGGTTACACCATGCCTTACTTTCTGGTGGTTGATCTATTGATGAACAAATTAACATTGCTGAAATTAGATCTGCCACCACGTATCGCTGATTCAGTATGAAAGGACTAGACCACTGGAATATTTGCACGTACCGCGCTGGTACATAATAAACACACAGAGATTACTCTTTTAATAGCATTAAGCAGAGACCAATCAAAATGAAGATCTTTACACGACTGGTTGCACAGAGGTCGCCAGGTGAAACAGCCGTCAAGAAATTAGATCAGATACGTAAAGGTGCACATAGTGTAAATACCAGGTATTAATGTTCGAGAATTAAGTGCTGAATTGCAGCCACATGAGAAGTAAATGAAAAAGGGGAAAGGGGGGGGGGGGGGGGGGGGGGGGGGGGGGGGGGGGGTTCGTGGTTAGATATGCACTGTTTTTGTTTTTTTTTTAAAGTTGAAAAATACGTTCTATTCATCTTCATAATTTTCCTTTGCCGAACGGCAACACCACCTAGATACGGAAGCGAATTACATTATCTACTCTGCCAACTAGGCACCACAAAAATAATGCTTCGCGGACAGGGATCATTAGCGCGATTTTCCACACGCAACATGATGTGTACCTAGGGTGATCCAGCCTAATTAATGACGCAATCACTTCTGCGGTCCCTCTCTTATACAGTATAGGTCAGATTGCACAAGATAAAATCCTTAATGCTGTAACTAATAGTAGAGAGACCGCGGAAGTGGTGGCGTCATTAATTAGTAATTAGGCTGGGTCGCCCTAGGTACAAAACGGTGCTGCGTGTGGAAAGTTGCGTTAATGACCCCCGTCCTCAAAGCCCTATTTTTGTGGTGCCTAGTTGGCAGACAGGATAGTGCGATTCGCTTCCGTAACTAGGCGATGTTGCCGTTCGGATGGTCCTGTGTTCGATTCTCCAGCGAACCTATCACTTTGGTAGTTTTTCTGTTGTCTGGTTTTCTACTTCTGTACTTCTCACGAGTGTCTGAAACCTACCTCTATGTTTGTAATATTTGTTTATGTACGGAACATATAGCTGTTCCCCTTGCTGTTATAGACTAGAAGGGAGGCTCCAGAGAAGAGTTAGCTACCCAAAGAGCGGCAGCTGGGAGACTTTTTCATGCCATAAATGGAGGATTGCTCAGCAAAAGAGAAATTGGCAAGAAGACTAGGTTGTCTGTATACCGCTCCACGTATGGCAATGACTACAACCCACAAACGCCAGTTCCAAACCTTAGAAATGAGGTATTTGAGGAAGGTGGTTGAAATAACAAGAAGAGACATAGTTTGAACTCAAACAACAAGCTAAAGCTTAAGATAGGAACTACCGATCAGTGTAACTGTGGCACTGATAAAATGACTGCTGAACATCTGCTTCAAAGTTGCCCCTTATATGTGGTACAGAGAAAGTGCATATGGCCGACGCCAGCTCCTTTCGTGGAAAAGCTTTACGGGGATTCAAATAGCCTCAAACTGACTACTGCTTTCTTTGAGAACATTCAAGTGGACGTCTGAGAGTGTACGAAGAAGAAGAAGAACTCAAACGATACGTCATGGCCTTAAAACCCATCCCCTGCAGACCCAAGAGGAACAGTCTCAATTACGATGGTTTGGTAATGTCTGCAGATTGAGAGAAGATCGGCTTCCACGACAGATCTGGGATCCAGACCTCCAGGACAACCCAGAGTTCGCTGGGAGAACAATATCATACAATCTGTAAAGGACCGAGGACAGGATTGGAACCAGGCTGGAAGGAAGACCGCCGAAAGGATAGTGTGGCGCTCTGTCTGGCAAACCTCTACACCCCACGTTAGAAGAAGACCGACTAAGTAAATAGTAGCTTCTTACAGAACATAGAACCACTACTGTAGCTGGTCCCTGTGCAGGAAACCTGCAGCAAACGTTCACATTGTCGTAAATTTATTTGGAGAGAAAGAGTCTTGTAAATAGTGATCCCGTTTAGAGTGGAGAATAATGGTGAAAGCTCAGTGATAGAAAGGGTTAGAGAGTAAATAGTTGCTTCACAGAGTGCTGGGGAGAGTAAGGACAGACTCTTTTTACGACAATCTGTTTCTCTCAATCTACTCCTTAAACTCTCCTGGCTAAAGGATTATTTGCCAGTTTCCAAACACACATGCGCTCACACCAATTTGGTGCTTCAAACACACGGACGTTACGTGAATACAAACTATATTAAACAGATATGGGTAAATTGGGCTTGGGTATTCCAACACAGTACTAAATAAGTTTTACGTGTTTATTTATCATTAAAAAATCATTTACGATATGTATCATTTGTTTACAAGCAAAATATCATAGGTACAGAAAATACAAATAACAAGGTGGGGAGGGGTTTATGAAAAGTGGTATCCACGACGCCCTTCCCTCTTGAAATAGACAGAGATAAACCCAGTTCAAAGATAGGTAGTTTTTAGAAAAATAGATGATGTAACCCAACAGTAAACTTAATTACTCTGAAAAGAGGTGTTACAATATTATGTATGGGTAGAAGAAAAAACCTATTATTTCTCAATTGTTCTTCCCTTTACTAAGCAAATGAAAGGGAAGAGGAAAGGGGGGGGGGGGGGTAAACAGAGTTAACAAAAAAATCCCACTTAAAGGAACAAGGTAGGGAATACAGTAGCGGTATTTACCAGGTAGGTAAATTAGCAAATAGTTTGCAACAATAAATCTCCTGTCATTCATGCACGCTCTTGATGGCCATCACACATTTGTTCACACACATTTACCGATCGTAGAACCTGGCACTCCATAGAAATACAAAAAAATATCAATTAAACAATCGTCGTAGGTCTTCTGTGTCCAGCCCCAGATTATCAGGTTTATGTGTTAGTCCGGTCCCGAAATCGCTGGAAGGTGAAGCTGATTGTTCTGGTTTTTTGTTATGTTAAAGGAAAAGTTCTACTGGATGGCACAGTCTTAGATTCAGTTGGTGAATATGGTATGGTCTAATTGATTTCGCCGCTGGTGGTAAAAATCCTTAAGGCGTGATGATAACAATTGACCGGTAAGGGATGGTTTACTTCGAGGGTTTTAAAATCCAGTGAAGAAACTATGCACAGTCAGTGTTCGGAAGATTTCTATTTTTCTTTCGTAATAGAGCAGTAAAGTAATGCAAAAAAGCTCTGGCAATGTTCTTCTCAAGTTAAATCTTAATTTAGTTGATGAGGTGATAAATTGTACTTGGGGGGCTTTATTTCTGGTAACGTTAGATAGCGGAATCACAACAGGATCGCCACAAGATTACAATTTAAACCACAGTCTCATCAAATTCTGGAGGGTTTTAAGAACTGAATCTGCAGGACTCTGATACAATGTTTATGCTTTGCTTTGCTGGGATGCAAAGGTTAGGATCACCCTATATGAAAGATAGAAAACATGTAATTCATACCGAAAAATCAAATAACATTATAAAGCGCGATAAATTTACCGTTAAGACTATTAAATAATGCACTCGCGTATTTTAATTATGTATTAAAAAAACACTTCGCGAATTTAATGATTTATAAACACACATATTTTATATCTAGAACTTAACTCAATTACCCCCCCCACCCCCACACTAACAGAATATCTTCTCAC